>PVJN01032667.1:0-24041 GCA_004026805.1 Lasiurus borealis | reverse complement strand
GTGGAGAGGGAGAAGGGAGGAGGAAAGAAGGGAGGAGGGAGGAGGGAAGAGGGAGAAGGAGGAGTAGAGGAGAGAGGGAAGAGAAGGGGAGAGGGAGAATGGGGGGAGGGAGGAAAGGGGAGAGGGAGGAGAGGGGAGGGGAGAGGGAAGAAGGGAAAGGGAGGAGAGGAAGGAGGGGGAGAAGGAGAACAGGAAGGAGGGGGAGGGGAGAAGAAGAGAGGAGAAGGGGAGATGGAGGAGAGGGAAGAGGGAGGAAAGGAAGGAGGAGAGAGGAGGAGGAAGGAGGGAAGAGGGAGAGAAGGGAGGAGAGGGAAGAGTGAAGAGGGAGGAGAGGAAGGAGGTGGAGGAGGGAGGAGAGAGAAGGAGGAAGGAAGGAGGAGGTGGAGAAGGGAGGAGAGGGGAGAGCATGGCACGGAGCACGCCTTTGAGAGGCTCACTGTCACCCATTTGGCCGAGAAGGGTGAGGAGAGAGGAGTACACAGCAGAGGACCACCTGTGACCCTGCCCCGCTGTGTTCCTGGAGCAGCTGCTGGTGGTGTGTCCCTTAGGAAACCCTGGACCTGGAGCAGGTTGCAGCACCAGGGTTTGGGCTGTCCCGCCATGAAGAGTTATTATAACAGGAAAGCAGGGCTTTTGCTTGCTCAGGCAGCTCAAGATGGAGAGAGTTCTAGTATCTTCCGTTTCCTTTAGACCCGAGGCCTCGCTGCCCTGGGAGCAGGCCCCGCGGGGAAGGGCTTGAGGAAGGACGTGAGGAAGGACATGGGGAAGGGCGTGGGGGGAACAGCGTGGCTCAGAGGCAGCTGTGACCACAGGGATGGGGTGAGCACAGCTTTCAGAAGACGCCCAAGGGCACAGGTGGCAGGGGGTCATTCATTCTCTAGCTCACATGTGGTCTGGTATTTGGAACAATGCGGGTGTGGACGTAATTGTACTGTGTCCCAGTTCCTGTTTCTCTGTGGTCTTGGCAGGGAATCCCCGGATGGTAGGTCCCGGTGTTCTTTGGTACCCTGGAATAATATCCCGTTATCATTTTCTGACTTCCCTCACTCCTGCTGCAAAGTCAGCGGCCCGTCGTACTGTTGCTTGTTTGAAATTTCTCCAGTCACTGCTGAGGTTGTTTGTTTTTTTTTTTTCGTGTTTATAACATGCCTGGCACCAAAGTGACCATTTTCCCCTTCATTCTCATTGCTCTCCCTCATCCGGTCCCCATGGCAATAAATGACACACGGTTAATTGCGTTATTCAAGCAAGAAGCTGGGAAAGCATCTTCCACTTCTCTTCCGTTTGCATCTTATCCCTGTACCTGCTCACACGAATTGTCACGTCTAGTTGTTGCTGCTGAAGTAGCTCTTCTCACGAAGGGAGAACTTACTTCGTCCCGGCATCTCGAACACTCTTATCAGCTTCTGGGTCTACCTCCTACAGAGCTCTTGACTTCAGCTTTAGTTTATTGTCTTGCTACCATCAACCTACTCAACCTCTCATCGTTTTTTTTTTCTTTCTAATCTTTTCGACACGCTCCTGTCTACAGTATCAGCTGACCTGGTGAGAGAGAAGCGTGGCCTCAGTAAGGTGCCGATCTGATTGTCTCACTCCAGCCTGAAACCTTCCAACAGCTTCTATTTTTAAAGAATATTTTTATTGATTTCAGAGAGGAAGATAGAGAGAGAGAAACATCAATGCTGAGAGAGCATTGTGGGTCAGCTGCCTCCTGCACGCCCCCTACTGGAGATCAAGCCCACAACCTGGGCATGTACCCTGACCGGGAATCAAACCATGACCTCCTGGCTCAGGCCGTTTCCCAGGGAGCCGTGCCCGCAGCAGCCCCCACAGCCCCTCCATTCCGCTGGAGCAACGTTCCTGGGCGAGATGCCTGTTCCAAGGAGCCGGGGGTGGGAGTCCGGAGCCGAGGTTCCCGGCGCTCCGGGCATTGGTTTTGTGGAAGCGTGTTCGTTCCGGTTCGTTCCGGTGATGAGCTAATCCGCAGGGGTGACTGCCCCCCACCCCTCCCCGGTGCGGAGGCCGCTGCAATAGACTAAGATCCAGCTCCGGACAGGCGGCCCCGGCATCACAGCTGGTTTTTAGCTCTGAAGCACCTTCACGGTCTCCTCGGCACAAACCCGTCGTTCCCAGCAGGCCGTGCAGGACCGAGGCCCCTCACCATGCAGCAGCGCACCTTGTCCTGGTCGTGATAAGGATGTGGTGACTCTGTGAGCATCGGCCGCTCCTCCTGCGAGGGTTTGACAGGAGGGCCCAAGTGTGCACCTCCTGTCGGGCCCCAGGTGCGCTGACGTGGGAGCACCAGCAGACCTGTAGTCGTTCTGACCGGCACCATCTGGGCGAGGAGAGGAGAGCACACCCCCACTGCACTGTGGTCGCTCCTTACCCCACATTGGAGCAGGCGAGCTGCACATGGTTCCATCCCGATGCCAGGAGAGGAGCGGAAGGCACTCCCAGTACTTCCACGTCCCAGCACCTTTGTCCATTTTCTGGTGAAGACATGACGGTGAGGAGACAGCGCACAGAGAGTGTGCACGCTCCGAGGCCACAGGAGTGTCCCGGGCCGTTGGTCCAATCAGCATCGGGGGGGACCGTCCTCCTGGCACCAGGCTCTGGAACAGCATCGCCAGCGACACTGCTCACACTGCCCGGCCTGCTCTGGGTTAACTAGCTTCTTTAGAAAAGCGTTTTCCATGTTGAGGGTCTGGAACTGCTCATCTTACTTCCTGGCAGCGCTGTTTGCTTACTGTTTAAGGGCTATCCTCTGGCTATGAAAAATCTAGACCTGTGAGTCTAGGAGACACTGTTTAATTTCTGTGATCTAGGCCAGGGGTTGGCAAACTGCGGCTCTCGAGCCACCTGTGGCTCTTTGGCCCCTTAAGTGTGGCTCTTCCACAAAATACCACGGCCTGGGCAAGTCTATTTAGAACAGTGGTTCTCAACCTTCCTAAGGCCGAGACCCTTGCATACAGTTCCTCATGGGGTGGTGACCCCCAACCATGAAATTTTGCTACTGTTATGCATTGTGATATAAATACCTGCATTTTCCGATGGCCTTAGGCGACCCCTGTGAGAGGGTCGTTCAATCCCCAAAGGGGTCGCGATCCACAGGTTGAGAACCACTGATTTAGAAGTGGCATCAGAAGAAGTTCAAGTTTAAAAAATTTGGCTCTCTGAAGAAATTTCAATCATTTGCTGTTGATATTTAGTTCTGTGGATGAATGAGTTTGCTGATCACTGATTTAGGCAGTTTACCGACCAAGGCAATCAGAGAGACCACAGTCACTTGCTTTTTAGAGACCGAAAGAACTTTCCGGCCAAAACATGATTGGTGGAATTTTGTTGAATGTCAGAAATAGTTTAGACATTAGCTTGTGCACTTTTGCTAATGATATATATTAATATTCTAGGCTTTTAGCGTCTACTCAACAGAACTATCTTTTATCAGCTAAAAAGTCAGTGCTGCCCCAAGTTCTATGGCATTCAAAATGCCCCCCACTGGAATGGAAACCAAACTGTGCTAACAATTCTCTTTGTTGTATTTATTACGGATTCTCTAATCTGAGTAGGGTATTTAAGTTAGTTTAGTGAAAAAACAACAACACAGGAAGTAAAATTTTTTGAGACCAGGGTGGAGCTGTCTCTTGAATTCTATGTTATAGCCAATCTCTTCCTAAGCATGTAAGTGCAGGTATGAGCTGCTGGAAGCATGCATTTTTAAAAGGTTAACCTATTAATATTGCACTTTAGAAGGAAAATACTACTTATCTGTCATTTGCACCAGTCAGTTCTGGTTATAGGCCATGTCCTCCACTCTGGCATTTTCCAGGGGGAGAAAAAAAAGAGGCAATATTATTTATCGGAATATTGAATAGGTCACAGGCGTGCCAGGAAGGGGAAAGGATCAGCTGAGTAAGGCACGCCCCGAATTGTGCCATAAAATTGCCCTAAAAGACATACCACTGCTGCCCCGACTTAGCTTCAAACTCCGTCTTTCCTACCCCCGTCGTCACGGTGCGTGAGGCTGGGGTTATCAGCAGGCCACAGGTCCCCACCTATCCCTGCTCCATCTTGCTGCCCTCCAGCGAGAGGTTCCCCACCTCCTGTCTGTGCAGCCTCCACCTCAGATTCAATGTCTCATCAGCATCTGCACTCTAGCTGCAAGGGAGGCTGTGAGTATCACGTGGCTATTTTCTGCCTCCTTCCACCAGGATGCGTGGCAGAGGGGATTCTGCAAACCCAGAAGGAGGGTTCAGAATCTGGTGGGCGAAAGAGACACCAAAACATGCTCAAAAGTCACTGATCATCCGAGAGATGCAAATTAAAAAGACATGAGGTATCACCTCACACCTGTCAGAATGGCTGTCATCAACAAATCAACAAATGGCAAGTGCTGGCGGGGACGTGGAGAAAAGGGAACCCTCGTGCCCTGCTGGTGGGAAGGCAGCCTGGGGCAGCCACTGTGGAGAACCGTGTGGAGTTTCCTGAAAACATTAAATATGGAACCACCTTATGACCCAGTAACCCCACTCCTAGGAATACATCCTAAGAGACCCAAAGCACCAATCAGGAAGAATGTATTCACCCCTGTGCTCACAGCAGCACCATTTACAACAGCTGAGATGTGGAAACAGCCCGAGTGCCCCCCGGTAGACGAGGTGGTAAAAAGCTGTGGTACATCTACACCAGGGAACACTATGCAGCAGCTAAAAGAAGAATCTCTTACCTTCTGAGACAGCATGGAGGGACCTGGAGAGAGAGCATCGTGCTGAGTGAAATAAGCCAGTCAGAGAGAGACAGGAATCACATGACCTCACTCATATGTGGGATCTAATGAACAACATAAGCTGATGAACGGAGTGGATCCAGAGATACAGAAGCAGAGTCTTGGAGGGAAGGCGGGGGAGAGCAAGTGGGTGGGGGTAATCAACCAACGAAATTGTTTGCATATATGCATGGCCCATGGCCACCGACAGTGGGTGCTGAAGGCCTGGGTGGAGGGAGTCAATTGGGAGGGAAGGGGGACATACATGATACTCTCAACAATAAAGATTTAAATAACCTGGTTGGCAAAAAATAATAAAATATAAATATTCCAAGATGACTTTCCCATCAGCCGCCGAGCCAGTCCTGAAAGTAACACACAAGGTGGAGAGTCCACCTTAAACGGGAGGAAAGAACTCCAGGGGAAGAACAAATCCTGCATCCACTGGCCAGTCAGGGTCACAGGAAAGGCAGGTCTTCCCACGCCCTCAGGACATGGTTCCACAGACACCGTGTGCCTCAGACTAGGGGGTTTTAATGGGCCATGGTGGCGGATGGGATGTGCCCATGATAATTTCGTCTTTAGCCCAAACCCAAATGCCCCCACAGTTCAATCTTATTCTTGGGTTTATCCTGACTTGTCTCAGGGCTACAGGAACCATCGAGACCTGGGACCCTCTCAGCGATCTCATCTTAAAGAGTGCATACTACATGGCTTTTTCGAAAGGAGCTACGGGTTGACTGATTAAATTTCATTTATCTTCTTCTCCTAGCCTCTTTTCCCCGAAGCAAGGCTTCCTAATTTATAAATCTAATGTTTTCCTTGTCCATGTTGCATTGAAGGGTAATAGCAGGGAAAGGAGAGAGGTGTGGGCAGAAGTCCTATAGTGCTCTCACTTTGTGGGGTGATGAAAAGTGATTGGATATTGATTACATTGGAATGTGCAGACGCACAGAAGGGAGGAAAGACATGTCATGATTTCACTGGGGAAAATGAGACTCCGGCTACTCTCTGGGGCGATTTGCTTTCCGTCTTTATCGAAAGGCAAATGTTTTTATGGTAACTGTCAAAACTGCTCCCACACTTCTCCTTGGGTTTGACATTAGTAGGAGTTTTCCATTTATTTTCATAATCTCCACAAATGCTATTCTCATGGCTGCTGTTAAAGGAAAAATTATTCATGACACTTGTGAAAACAGCAAGCAGACCTTACTCAGGATTACTGTAGCGTGGTAAGGGCAAGACGGCTACAGGCTCTCAGTGGGAAGCAGAGACTGGGCCCCTCTGAATGCAGCCAGGATGGGCAGGGCGGCAGCCAGGGGGCAGGTCTTGGGGCCAGAAACCTCCTGAATGTGGAGGGTGATTCTAGTGAAACTGACATGACTGGATGCTGGCTGAAGGCGGCCAGGTGATCATGTTCCAGGGGGAACCCCCAGGTGGGTTCACGCTGCCCATCGCGGTGGCTAATCATGAAGGCAGGGTTGTATCTTATAAGGCATTTACTGCGAAGGACAGCCTTCCAAGAAGACAGGGGGCTTACAGGCATCAAATCCTGTCTTCCAGCAGGTGCAGGGGGCAGGACCATGAAGGGGAAGGGAGTGGTGTGAGGTTGGGAATGGAATGCAGCTATGTGCAGGCCTGGTGTCTGCAGAAGTCAGCTATTGTCCTCAGGCATCAAGTGAGGAGATGGTGTGGACAAGATGATGTGGATGAGTGAGGAGATGATGTGGACAAGATGATGTGGATGAGATGTTGGTGAGGAGATGACATGGATGAAATGATGGTGAAGAGAAGATGTGGATGAGGTGATGTGGATGAGATGATAGGAGATGATGGGGATGAGATGATGGTGAGGAGATGTTGTGGATGAGATGATGTGGATGAGATGATGGTGAGGAGATGATGGTGAGGAGATGATGTGGATTAGATGATGGTGAGGAGATGATGGTGAGGAGATGATGGTGAGGAGATGATGTGGATGAGATGATTGTGATGAGATGATATGGATGAGATAATGTGTTGATTCCTGGTGGGTCAGTCTGACCCTGCTTATGGGTTCTGCTTGCTGGATTCACAACTGAGTCACCTCCCAAATTGCTTTGCACAGGCCTTGCAAAGGAAACTTAAGAATAACTATTCCCATAAGTACATGTGCTCTAAGATCTAAAATAATATGATTACTTTTCAGATTAACTCAGGTGCTCTATCTGTCAGGTGATAAGTCCCCCCACCCCTATCAATCAGACCTCACCTGGGGATGGAGGGGGAGCCGGGTATTGAGGGTGGGCGTCTGACTGGAGTGATTAGTGGGATTCAGGTTAACACCGGCTTTAAGGACCTGACCTGAGCTCGAGGCCAAATGGAAAAAGCGCTTGGGGGAGCCGGCTGGATTTCGGATCTGGAGACAGTCTGTTTCAGTCTGCGCAGCTCTATCCCGGGACCACACCCGCGTTTACTTAACCGTCCCTTACCTGAATATTCATTCCCCGTCCCCAGCATTCCACAGCTAAGAATAACTTAGTGGATGCACCTTGTGCATAGCGCAGTTTCACGTTTAGAGTGGTTTTTCGGACATAGATACCTGGATTAAAGGGTTTGGTGATTGCAGGGGGTTATCAAAAGTCTTCAAAGAACCCTAAGAGGCTCCTGCCTCTTCACCCTCTGTCTCCTCTCCCCCCTCCCCCCCTTCGCACTGGTTTCAGCAGTCCCCATGCTAGCCTGGTGGCTGGAGGAATGGTGCTCTATGCTTTGCACATTTCCAGTTTTGTGGGGTGTGTATTCCTAGTTGACATGTTTCCATGTCTGTTATTCAGCTGCACCGTCTGTAGAACGTAAGGATCCGGTGGGCAGACTCTGCATTTTATTTTTCTGCTTCTTACCCCTGGATTTTGGCGCAGGGTCTAGAAATCTGGTTTCCCCAATCGAGTTGGGTGAATGAACCACCGTTGTTTACTGTCTCCTGAATTTCCCCCACTTTTCCATTGGAAATTAGCGCTTTTAAAGAAAACATTTTTTATTGATTTCAGAGAGGAAGGGAGAGGGACCGAGAGATAGAAACATGAATGATGAGAATCCTGGATGGGCTGCCTCCTGCACGCCCCACACTGGGGATGGGAGCCTGTAACCGGGGCCTGTGCTCTGACCGGGAATCGAACCCTGACCTTCTGCTTCACAGTGGGTCAGCGCTCCAGCCCTGAGCCGCCGGCCGGGTGTGCTCTTAAGACACGGTAATCCCGTCCTAGAGATGAAGAGGCTTATCCGGTTCTTAGCGAGAAATGGAGGTTATTGAAGGAACCTTCCCCATCACGGCGGATTGTCTCCGGGCTGTTTCCATGGAAACCGGAGCCCGGCCGGAGGGAGCCGGTCCAGGTGACACGGGCTGCGGGATAGACAAGATCTCCCTGGTGCTCACCCATGAAGCTTCCTAGCAGTCGTCTGGGCGGCAGTCCTCTCTGCGTGGAGGGTCTTGGCGTTTTCGGTTCCGTTGTGGGTGGACAGCACCGTGTGGCCCTCGGACCGCTCACCGTGGGCTCAACCCCTCAACGGCACCAGCAGCCCAGGCCTCAGCGGGTGTGGGAGGAAACCCATCCCTGGCGCTTCCTGGCCCGGGTTCGAACATCTCCCCAGCAGCCATCAGCACTGCTCCGGGCCCAGGTACAGCCCATGGTCACAGGCACAGATAGTGGACATTCACCCCTTTCCCCCCCCCCCTTCCTCAGGGGAGGCCCCGACCCACTAACAGCACTGGGGATCTTTACTGACCTGTTGCTGGGGAGCAGATGGCCGAAATGACACCTCAGACCCCCCAAACCCGTACCCCCCTCTGCGACAGAAATTTTAAGTTGTGTTATCCTAATACAGTAATACCTCGAGATACAAGTGCCCTAACATACGAGATTTTTGAGATACGAGCCATGAGCTGTATATAAAAACCCTGGGTCGATCACATCTGTAGCAACTGGGAGGCTTGACCATTCATTCACCAGGCTGGGTGGGCAGCAGGTGAGTGGGCTGAACTGCTTACCTATTAGAGAGAGAGAGAGAGAGAGAGAGAGAGAGAGAGAGAGAGAGAGAGATGGGGCTGATCAGCCATGGCAGCCGCTGCTGGCGAGGCCTGGTTAGAGAAACAGGGTGATCAGACCCTGCTTCTCTCTCCCTCATCAGCAGCCAAGCAGGGAATGACCAGAGAGCATCCCTCTGAGCAACACACACTGGTCAGACAGACAAGCACCGTGTGATCTCACTGGTGTGGGGCCTGCTGAACGAAATCAGCTGATGAACAAACACAGACCAGAGACACAGAAGCCCGGGGCAGCCGTGGATCCTCCTGCAGGCCCCACACTGGGGATGGAGCTGGCCACTGAGTTACAAATCCCTTTTAGGGCCAAGGAGAGGGGTGTTGGGCAGACAGAGGGAGAGGCTGGGTGTGGCATCGGAGCTGTGGGCACTCCCGTGGCCCATGTCCTTCCCACAAACCCGGTTCCTCGGGGCCAGGCCTGCCCCCTTCGGGCCAAATCGCTGAGATCCATCGGACTGGGTCTCCGGCAGAGCCCTCCAGGAGGACTCACCTCTCAACTGAAGCTTAAAAAGTGGTTTAATTCTCCACGAACGCTCTCAGAACTCGCTGGAGGGGCCGCGCGCACAGCTCAGGGTTCGCTCTGATTCCCTACGGCCCCCGAGCAGGTCGCTCTCCTTCCCGGTCATCTGTCATCTCCTGCGCGTTAGCTTCCCCGCGTTAAATATTTATGACTTAATACAGGGAGGTAATCATGGCGCGGCCTCTCTCTCCCCCGCCGCTTCCTCTCTAGCCGCCCTGGGATGCGGGCTGGGGGCAGAGTGCCGGGGGCTTGCTGGCTGCAGGAGTGCCGAGATGGCTCTGGATTTGGAGTGTGTGCCGCTGTGTGCCGAGGGGAAGGTGGAATGAGACTGTAAATCACAGGCCCGTTCCTTAGCAGAGGAGCCTCACAGACACCGGAGGGATGTGGGGATGGGTGTCTCTTCCACTGGCCGTGCAACACAGCCCTTACTTAACCAGCTGCATGTAAGTATACACACACTCTTACCGATGTCAGAGCGGAAGGGAGAGAGAGAAACATGCATCGGCTGCCCCCTGCACGCCCCAGACTGGGGATGGAGCCCACAGCTTGGGCCTGGTACCTGACCTAGAATGGAACCCTGACCTCCTAGTTCCTAGGTGGACGCTCAACCATGAAGCCATGTCGGTCAGGCATTGTCATTCCCAGCTTTTATTTATTTTATTTTATATATATATATATATATATATATATATATATATATATATATATATATATATATATATATATTATTGATTTCAGAGAAGAAGGGAGAGGGAGAGAGAGAGAGGAACATCCATGATGAAAGAGAGTCATGGATCGGCTGCCTCCTGCACGCCCCACACTGGGGATCGAGCTGCAACCTGGGCCTGTGCCCTGACTGGGAATTGAACCCTGACCTCCTGGTTCATAGGTGGATGCTCCAGCCCTGAGCCACGCCAGCCAGGTGACTCACACAGTCTCAGATGTGATGTGCACCTGGTGGATCATTCCAGCCCAGAGAGGTCCAGGGAGGGACTGGACGTGCCTCGGACGAGCGGAGCAGGAGGAGGGAGGCCTTGAGCAGGCCCTGGGCTTTCTGGTCCAAGCTTCCCGCCGATGTGCTGCCTCCTGCTGGTAGAAACACAACACACGCGCGCGCGCACACACACACACACACACACACACACACACACGATTGTTTTGTGTCCCTCTGACGACTCCATGCTCCTGTGCAAGGACCCCATGGAAGTGTTTCTTCTTTGGAAACATCTCAGGGATGGTTTCCAGGTGGAGTGGGTGTGCCCTTCGAGGTTTAGAGCGGCGTCTCCCGGTGGTGACAGTGTGTCTCTGGCTCTGGTCCCCCGCTGGGCTAGGAATCCACTTCCCATTCTCCTAGCGCTCTCACCCCTCACGTCCCCAGGCCCGCGCCGGGCGGAGAGTGGACGAAGCAGGCGTCTGTGGAAAAAGGGGGGAGCGCGTGAACAGTGGCGGCGGGGGGGGGGGGCAGCCCGGCCTCGAGACGCCCTTCCTGTCCTCGGGCCCCTGAACGATTCTCATCACGCATGTGTCGGCGGCGTCCTCGGGAACAGGAAGTGCCTTGTCTGCGCTCCGTGTCACGGGGTGAATTTTAACAGCGACCCCCTCGTGGTATTTATCACGCGGAGGAAACGGTGACATTTTTACTGCTCAGAGGTGGTGTTCTGCGCCGGGAGGGAGGGGAAGGGAGGCGTCAGCGTTCTCAGATGTAACGCCGGGAACAGGTGTCTGGGCAGAGAGGGTCCGCACAGGAAAGTCGGCTCAGGGAGATGCTGCGGGAATAACTTTCTGGCAGAGCGGCCTGATGTACCGTCAGACCTGCCACCCTTCCCTCGGGGGCCACGCCGCACCGATCCCCGGCAAAGGTCACGGTTGTTCAGGCTCCATGTGGCATTGGGGTCAGCCGTGTGAACTGCGATCATGGGAGGCATGGACTGACGGACTGATGGATGGACGGACGGACGGGTGACACAGAGAGAACTCTGGGCCGACCAATCAGATGGCCCTGTGTGTCTGCATTTAAGACCATGGTTGGGCGCCTGGGCTGTTGCGTGTCTCGGCGGCTGTGAGGAAGCGTGGTGGTCCTGGCTTCTGGAATCCGTGTTACGGGGATGCAGGGGTGACACGGGGTCATCGCCAGCACCCTCGTCCGCACCGTGCAGGTGCCAGGTGGGTGCCAGGAGGGTCTAACCTCTAGGCCAGTGGTTCTCAACCTTCCTAATGCCACGTCCCTTGAATGCAGTTCCTCCTGTTGTGGTGACCCCCCCAACCATAACATTATTTTCGTTGCTACGCCACAACATGAGGAACTGCATTCAAGGGGCGTGGCATTAGGAAGGTGGAGAACCACTGCTCTAGGGTCTGCCGCCATCAGCAGGAGAAGTGATAACGGTTTTCAGAAATGCAGGTGGATGTGGGAGCGCTAGGAGTGGCAATCAACGACACAGAACCTGGCCCGTGGACTTCCACGTCACACAAGATGTAACACACGCCACACACGTGCCCTCAGGTTCCGAGTCCTGTCCTGGCTGTTCCCTGTGCTCTGTCCACCCGGCTGGCGGCTGGGTGGGGGGCCTGTTTGTAGATTTTATAGAAACGGTGTGATTTCCTCTCAGTCACGATCCTGTGATACTTTTAAGCCCGCCTTGAAGACATGGGGAAGGACTGGCATGAAGGGGTGACAACATGGCTCCCTCACCTGGGAATGGCAGGTCTGGGGCCAGGCGTGTCCACCGTCCCCACTTCCATATACAAGAGATTGGTCACTGCGTGTCAGAGGAAAGCGATATTCTACCACTACATCCCCACGGGGCAACCGCATGCCAGGATATTGAACAACATTTGGGGGAGTCTCGGTTCTGGTGGGGTAGCATGCCCTCACAGATGGATTTTTTCTGTCTCCGTGACTTTGATGCTGGGGGTTTGTGGGCATCAGCATCAAGCCGTCAGCGTCAGAAGACAGGGCATTTTATTTCTCATTTTCTAATATTTTAGCGTGCCCAGGCCTCTGGATCTCTCCGAACATATTAATCTCCAGTCACCCAATTAACGGCTGCTTACCGATGAAATGGCTGTGCATGGCCTTTGTGCCTGGCTCATTCGTTCGCCGGGGACCCTTCTCCTACCCGAGTTGGGTTATTTTATACTCGATTACTCTCCTCCGGCGGAGTTCTGCCTACTCTGCTGAATCTTCATGACGTCCCGCGTGTACCTGCCGCGCCGGTGGAAAAGCACGCACAACCAAGAAAGGCACTGCCCAGCAGTTGTAGTGGGTGAAGCCCCCGCCCCTGTTTCTGCCCGAGTGGCGTTCTGATGACGACGATCCAATGAGAGAGGAGCCCCCGGCCGCAGACCACCTCCGGCTGGATGACGGACCAGCGTGCGGACTTCCCTGCCGCGTATTGAGGGACGCCGCGTGCTGCCTGCTGCAGACGGGCCCCATTTATCAACAGGCACCCGGCTCGAGGGGGGACGCGCTGGCCAGTTCATCAAACTCTAATTATAAAACACGGTTTCCTCTCCAGGCGCAGGGCGAGGAAAGCCCCCGCGAGCATTGGGAGGAGGACAACAGGGGGGTGGCAGGTTACACTGTGGATCAGAGCCGGACATTAAGTTCTTCCAAACTGCCGAGACCGGTTTGGCTCAGTGGATAGAGTGTCGGCCTGTGGACTGAAAGGTCCCAGGTTCCATTCCGGTCAAGGGCATGGACCTTGGTTGCAGGCACATCTCCACTGTGGGGCGTGCAGGAGGCAGCTGATCGGTGTCTCTCTCTCATCGATCTTTCTGACTTTCTCTCTCTCTCCCTTCCTCTCTGTAAAAAATCAATAAAATAGCCGAAACTGGTTTGGCTTAGTGGAGAGAGCGTCGGCCTGCGGACTGAAAGGTCCTGGGTTCGATTCTGGTCAAGGGCAGGGACCTGGGTGGTGGGCACATCTCCACTGTGGGGCGTGCAGGAGGCGGCTGATCGATGTCTCTCTCTCATCGATGTTTCTGACTTTCTATCTCTCCCTTCCTCTCTGTAAAAAATCAATACAATGTATTAAAAAAAAAATACTTCCAAACTGTCACCGGGAGAAGGAAGGAAGTTGTCCTCCTCCTCCTCGGAGTCGCAGGGTAACACAAGCTCGAATGGTGGGAGTGAGCGATGCTTCCCGAAGGCAGAGAAACCCGTTCTGAGGGGAGAATAAACAGATGGTGGACGGCGAATGGAGAAGGTAGGACTTTATGAGCATCCGGCTGAGTGAACCCAGGCCCATGTGACTGAATGAGCATCGACCCCTGGCCCAGGACAGCGGTCAGCAGACTCGTCCATCCGCAGAGCCAAATATCCACAGCACAACGATGGAAATGTCTCTGGAGAGCCACATTTTTTAAACGCAAACTCCTTCTCACGCCACTTCTTCAACACAGACTCGCCCAGGCCGTGGTACAGTGGTACCTGGAGATACGAGTTTAATTCGTTCCGTCACCTTGAGGCGTGGGAAACTACGAGACGCTCGAGTCGCGGTAAACGGGTGGGTCGTGTGCAGCCGGCCGATCCGCGCAATGACTCCTATCTCAACTGTTGCTCGTATTTCAAAGCAAAAATGGCTCGCTCAACGGCTCGTATCAAAAATCTCGTATGTTAGGGCACTCGTATCTCGAGGTACCACTGTATTTTGTGGAAGAGTCACCCTCAAGGACCAAAAAGCCACAGGTGGCTCATGAGCCGCAGTTTGCTGACCACTGGCCCGGGAGGTCATGGTGGTTCCATTCCTAGTCAGGGCACAGGCCTGGGTTGTGGCTCCATCCTCAGGGTGGGGCGTGCAGGAGGCAGCCGATCCATGATTCTCTCTCATCACTGATGTTTCTCTCTCTCTCCCTTTCTCTCTCTGAAATCCATACAAACACATTTTAGAAGAAGCTAAGTCTCTGTGTGAGTTCGGATCCTGGTGAAATACACAGGTCCTCAGCTGTCTCCTCGTGTAGCTCCGCCGGCTGGGAGTTAGGGGCCACTGGGCAGGGTTGTTCGGTGTCCAGAGTAACCGAAGGACTGAGCCAAGGGCCCATGAGCTCGGGGCTAGGGCCTTTGGTCCACTGTCAGAGTATGGCGTCGCTCGCATGGCCTTTCGATCTGACGGATGGGGGAGGGGAGCCTCGTTAGTGTGTGTGCAGCTAGCAGATGCTCACCATGCTGCCGCCCGGGTCCGAGCACAGATGGGCGGGATGTGCACCTGCCAGCGGACGATCGATGGGCTCCGTCTTCAGACTCTGTCCTCGGCGACCGGGGAGGAACCGTTGGCCAGCCTGGGCCCGAAGCTGTCCAAAGCTCCAGCTTGAAGTGTGACGCCGGACAGAATTAAATCAGCGAGTGTCACTGAGCCCTCACTGCAGGTTCGGAGCGGTAAGCAACATGCTCGCCAGCTCCTCAGGACCCACAGGAGGTGTGCGGACAACTGTAACACAAAGCAGAATGCAAGGTCCACGCCCCACCCCATCCCCGGCCGAGGGCAGGGTTTAATGGAGGGGGGGGGGGTCTGAATGGGCCTTGAGCTGCAGGGACGTCCTCTGAGGGACACTGTGAGTCTCCCACACGTTCTCAGGTAAGTCAGTGGCCGTAAGAAACGCTGGGAAACCAGGGCCTCCACTGGACAAGGACAAAGCAGGGGTTCTGTCGAAGGAAAGGGATGAAGGTCTCCTCCTGTGGTCACGGGACAGAAGGCCCGTGCAACTTCCGACCTGGTCCCTCCGGCAGGTCACCCGCTGCTTGGACCCTTCCCAGCTCCAGCAGAAAGGAAGGCCGCGCCTGGCACCCAAGCCCAGCTATCTGCTCCCAGCAGGAGCCACCCCCTCACCCCGCTCCTGAGGGAGGGTCTCAGAGGCCCTGGGGTGCTGTGCCTGGGACTTGAATCCCATTCCTGGCCAGTCCTCCTTTAAAAAAAAATATTTTTATTGCTGTAACTGGTTTGGCTCAGTGGAAAGAGTGTCGGTCTGCAGACTGAAGGGTCCCAGGTTTGATTCCAGGCAAGGGTATGTACCTTGGTTGCGGGCACATCCCCAGTGGGGGGCATGTAGGAGGCAGCTGATCAATGTTTCTCTCTCATCGATGTTTCTAACTCTCTCTCCCTCTCCCTTCCTCTCTATAGAAAAGTCAATAAAATATATATTTTAAAATATTTTTATTGATTTCATGGAGGAAGGGAGAGAGAGAGAGAACATCAATGATGAGAGAGAATCATGGATTGGCTGCCTCCTGCACACCCCATGCTAGGGGTCAAGCTTGTACCCCGGGCCTGTGCCCTGAGTGGGAATCGAACCCTGCCTGACCTCTGGAACCACAGCTGGGCCTTCTTTTGAGGCTCAGACCTGCACCGAGGGGAGGTCTCCTGAGGAGTTTGATTTGCTCCAGCCACTCGGGGACGGTTATGTTATCCCGTCTCCCCCTGCACTTGCTTCCTCTAAGCCAGGGAGTGTGGGAATGGGCAGAGTTCTTGGAACACCTAATGGAGGAGGAGCTGGGCTAGAAGGGAAACGGAGGCGCTATTAAACTCAAGTTTGTACTCCACTCCCTCCGGTGGGGTTTCTTGGGAAATGGCGTTTTCTTATAAAGAAGCTCTTTTTACTTTTGTTTTAAATTTAAAGAGCGATGCCGGCCAGCGGCTCGCGCTGTGTACGCGGCGACAGCTGTGCTTCCTGGGCTGGGCGGCCTCCGGGAGGCGGCGGTGACAGGCTGGGTCCGGGCCAGGCGGTGTCGTGGGGAGAGCGCGTGCAGACGCAGCAGGGCCTGCAGGGGAGGACAGCCCCGCGGGAGAGGCCGGCCGGCCGTGGCATTGCTGGGTGCGAGCCAGACCTGCTCCGAGCGCCGCTGATGGTCCTTGGAACCGTCTCAGTGCAGATGTCCCTTCCTTCCAGGGAGCCGAAGAGCGGTCCCCGCGGGACAGACAGACGCGCTGTCCGCTGTCCGGGCTCAGCAGCAGGCGGAGGGGAGGGAGCGGGCGCCGGGATGCAGAGGGGGGCGCAGAGGGGGTGTGTGTGGTCGGGCATATTGTACCTGAGTGGATGCGGATCGTGGATGGGTGTCGGTGGGCATCTTGTTTGGCAGGCCCTCTGTGCTTTTAAACTTCATTTTTATTGAAGCTGTTGAGGTGACATCCTTTATAATAAAAGGCTGATATGCAAATCTGCCCGAGAGCAAACTACAGGTCGCTATGATGCTGCCGTCCACGTGTGTGCGCCGGGCTGGAACGGAAACAGGACCCTTCAGTCTGCGGGCGACACTCTGTCCTGTAAAATGTCAGGACAAACTGTTTAAACAAAGACTGATCCGAACGGCAGCGTCCACTCCAGCAGGTGGACAGGAGCTCCGAGGAGCCGTGCAGACCAAAGCCATCCACAGGCAGCAGGCAGCGGGGACGGTGGTTACACTGGAGACAGGGCTGGTTCCCAAGACGCCTTCCCCCTCCTGGGGGTGCGGTGGGGGCGGTTTTCAGGGGGTGCCAGGCCTCTGGAGGTTCCTCACAGCGTACCCTCCAGTTCTGGGGTAGCAGACCCTGCAAACCAGTCCCGGTTTGGCGATGCGGGCTTAGCCTGAGCGGCTCCCTGTGGGTGCTGATGTCCCGTCACGTGTGCAGGGCACAGGTTTTCGTCTTCGTGGGAGAATCTGAGTGAAAGCCCGAGCTGCCCCTGGAAAGACCCCCCTCTTTTCCCCCTGGAAAGAGGGGGTCCCCATTTGTCCTTCGCAGGAAGGTGGGACAGGGCAGGGCCTGCGCCTTCCTCCTGGTTCTGCGGCTGGATCTCCACTCGCTCGCGGGGTCAGGGACTCACACACCCGCCAGAAGCGGGGGGCCTGGGCTCCTTCTCGAACCCAGCCCCTCGCGGTGTTTGACCAGGGCTGGGGAGTCCTCTGATCAGGTCTGCTGCCTCCGAGACCTGTCGGAGGGATGAAGTGGGATGATTAGCACGATCAGAGCGGCTTAAGTGTTTGATCCACCCGGGCTGGGGCATTTCCTCGAAAGGCGAGAACATCCGTGTGATCTCGTGCTTCTTCCCCACATCTGCAGTGACGATGCGGTTTCCTGGAGGTGCCATCTTCCACGGGATGAAGCGGCATCTTTCCAAACTTAAGCATTTCCTGCCTCTCTTCTCTCCCTCCTTCCCTCCCCTCTTCTGCCTCTTTCATTTATTGCTCCTGGGGAGCAGGTGCGAAGGCTTTTGTGTTCTCTTAAGAAGACGCTGATTCTGAGAATAAAGGATCGTTTACTCTCACAATTGGGCCGCCGTGTGTATTAATTGGTTTCCGTCCTGATTATTTTTAAAATGTTAAACCATTTCCAAACACGGAGGAGTTAAGACAGCAGAAGGGCGATCTAGATTTGAACAGCGTTGTCGAGTCTCTCTGCTTTCGATGCTTTTATCGAAAGACGCAGAATGCGGCTGTGGCAACCGACAGTCACACCAAATCCAACGTCCCATTCCCGTCTGGCTTCTCTCCCTGTTCACTCCCCGCTAAAGCGATTCTGCAGCCGTCCCCTGCAAGGCTTTGCATTTTAAAAAATATATGTTTTTATTGATTTCAGGGAGGAAGGGAGAGGGAGACAGTTAGAAACATCAGTGATGAGAGAGAATCATGGATCGGCTGTCTCCTGCACCGTCCACCTCCACCTGCCCCACTGGGACTCGAGCCTGCAACCCAGGCCTGTGCCCTGACCAGGAATCGAATGGTGACCTCCTAGTTCATAGGTCAACTGAACCACCCAGCTGGGCAAAAAGCTTTGACATTTTAATGAGAAAATGCATGTCTCCATAACCAAAATCGATTATTCTCTCGGGAAATTTATATTTAACTTCCTGTATATACCATTTTTTTTCGGTTTGATCTTTCTCAATATTTGACAGGTTAAAACTTTTGCATCTGGTTATTAATGTTTACTATTTATATAGTATTCTGTTTTATTACCATCCCAGCATTTTTTATTTATTAGTTTTTAAAATATATCTATATTCTTTTGTTGATTTTAGAGAGGCAGGGAGAGGAAGAGAAAGACAGAAATACCAACGATGAGAGAGAATTATTGATCGGCTGCCTCCTGCATGTCCCCTCCTGTGGATCGAGCCTACAGGCCAGGCATGTGCCCTTGACCAGAATCAAACCCAGGACCTTTTTTTCAGTCTGCAGGCTGATGCACTATCCCAGTGGTTCTCAAACTTCCTAAGGCCGAGACCCTTGCATACAGTTCCTCATGTGGCGACCCCCAACCATGACATGTTGCTACTGTGATGCATCGTGATGTAAATATCTGCATTTTCCGATGGTCTTAGGTGACCCCTGTGGAAGGGTCATTCGACCCCCAAAGGAGTCACGACCCACAGGTTGAGAACCGCTGCTCTATCCACTGAGCCAGGGCCCAGCATGATTTATGTAATTTTCTCGATGGAATCTTAAAGCTATTTTTTCTTCCCGGGTTTCTGCACCCGTAAGTGCATGCACGGTCATTTCCCGGGTGTATCATGTGACAGTGTGGTTGGCTGCATGCCTGGGTGTGAATGCTTAGGCTGCGGAGGTGCTGTCTGTACTGCCCGCTGTCCCCTGCTCCACCTCGAGGCTGTGTCAGCTCACAGCCCACCCACCTGAATGCTGGAATCACACCTCATCCCTGTTCTCGCAAGGGGTGCTCTCCAGCCTGGAGACGTTCCTCAAACTTTTCACCCTGGTGTCATCTGTGTTACCGTAACCATTGTAATTTGCCAGGGATTTGACCACACTTTCATATTTATGTTGGCTATTTAGATTTCAATTTTCTGTGAATTGCCTGTTTGTATCCTTGATTCATTTTTTCTATTGTAGTCTATGTAAAAATAATGACAAGAATTATTTCTCTATAATCATCTCTTGTCAGTCATCCTATATAAGAAAGAGGTAATATGCAAATTGGCCCTCACACGATCACGAGATGACTGCACCCACAGTGGAGGCAGGGTCCCCATAGCAGGCCAGAATGAGTGATCAGCAGGGACCCGAGGCTGCATGGCACTGGGCAGGGTGGGGGACCTGAGGCCCTGCCCCCCACCCAGCAGAGCTTGATGGGGGACCTCAATGTGTGCCCTATACCTTGGTCCTGGGCCAGGGGACCTCAGGCCATGCCCCCCATTTGGTGGGACCTTGGGCCTTGCCCCTCCCATCCGATGAGTCTTGATGGGGAACCTCAAGGTGCACCCCATGACCCAGTATCAGGCCAGGGGACCTCAGGCTGCCCCCCTTGCCTGGCAGGGCTTGATGGGGTACCTGAGGCTGTACCCTCAGCCTGGCACCAGGCCAAAGGATGTAAAGTTGCAACTCTCTGCCCAATAGGGCTTGATGGTGGTAGGGCCAGCCAAGTCTGGATCTCACCCAGTGGGGGTCGGGCTGGTCAGATCTGGGTCTTGTGAGATCTTGAGGCATGTGCAGGTGAGCAGGGACTTGATTCTGGTTCCCTGGCACACCCCTGACTCTGACAGGAGGAAGATTTTCCTATACGTTTTACTAATTTTCTTTCACCTCTGACACTTCTATTATAGAGAAAGGGCAAAGAGCAATATTAAAATATTTCCTCCAATTAATCCCCTGTTCATGTGCATGAATTTCATGCACTGGGCCATTAGTATGTATTATAAATATCTTCTCCCAACCTGCTTGCCCTCATTCCGATTATAATGCATCTGATGTATTTTATAACATAGGTTGCTGTTAATGTCCATGTAGCTAAATTATTTATTTATGAGTTGGTGTTTTGCTTTCGTGTCTGGTGTAAGCATCCCATTCCTACCTGGATGTCATACATGTACTTTAATACATTTTGTTCTAGAGGTTGTCAAAGTTTGTGTTTTTTTGACATAGTGACATGTTACATATGGTATGAAGAGAAAGTCTGTATTAGAAAGGTAATATTTTAGCTACTTGAACAAAGAAACCCCTCCATCAGCCAAAACCGGTTTGGCTCAGTGGATAGAGCATCGGTCTGCAGACTGAAAGGTCCCAGGTTCAATTCTGGTCAAGGGCATGTACTTTGGTTGCAGGCACATCCCCATTAGGGGGCATGCAAGAGGCAGCTGATTGATGTCTCTTTCTCATCAATGTTTCTAGCTCTCTATCTCTCTCCCTTTCTCTCTGTAAAAAAATCAATAAAATATATTTAAAAAAAATAAACCCCTCCATCTTAGGATTCTAACCCAATAAAAATGTATCTGTCATGTAAGTCCAACAGGGTTGTTTCTGATTGGCAGGTGTCCCTCCCCAAAGACTTGCCTCGGGGGCCGGTGCTCTTTCCACATTGTGGCTCTTTCATACACGCTGGGCTACCAGGCGGCCAGAGGAGGGGGCAGTCAAGGTGATTGTGCAGGAGAGCCTTTCGGGGGGTCTGGAAAGTGGGGGCACTGCTCCTGCCCCCTCCCATTGGCCAGGACTGGGCAGGTGGTCATATATGAAGCCAGGGAGGCAGAGGAAGGCCGTATAGCTGCATGACTGGGCAGAAGAGAAAAGAAAGACAAAGAAGAGTCTGATGAACTCCCTTAGGCCTAATTAAAAACTTCCCCCATAACGACAGCCAAATGTGCTTCAACTTAAAAAAAACAACTCACTGAAATATAACGGCATTTCCGTTAGAGACCACGGTCCTCTGTGTCTGTCGCGTTTATGTCTGACTGTCGGTGTGGTCCCAGCTGCCTGCTCTTGAGCCTTCCTGTTCCTGTTCATATAAACTTATATTTGATTCTGGCAGCGGGAACAATAATTCCCCTCTCACGGTTATTCAGAGGATATACTCTGTATGCCTAGGGAATTGCAGGAAATTTGAATTCCAAAGCAGTGACCACGGACTTGCCTGCGTGGTGTTTATTTCTTCGGCTTTTGCTCGATTCCTTCTCACGCATCTTTGCCCCAGGCGGGCTGCGTGCACCTCGGGGCTGGATTCGGTCTGCGGGTTTCATAGCCGACCGTGATACGGCCGCTTGTTCCATGGCAGAAGGCGTCACGTTGGCTTGAGTCTGCTCCATTATTATCTTTAAACGTAGACAGAATGTCTCAGCGCTCAGGAAAGCCATGTTTCTTTTATATATCTATATATATCTATATATCTATATATCTATATATCTATATATCTATATATATCTATATATATATATATGTATATATATATATATGTCTATGTCTAGATATAGATATAGATATAAATATAGATATAGATATAGATTTATTGATTTTTTACAGAGAGGAAGGGAGAGGGATAGAGAGTTAGAAACATCCATGAGAGAGAGAGACATCGATCAGCTGCCTCCTGCATGCCCCCCACTGGGAATGTGCCCGCAACCAGGATACATGCCCTTGACCAGAATCGAACCTGGGACCTTTCAGTCCACAGGCCGACGCCCTATCCACTGAGCCAAACCAGTTTCGGCTGCCACGTTTCTTTAGAGTGGTTCTCAACCTTCCTAAGGCCTCGACCCCTGCATACAGTTCCTCATGTGGTGGTGATCCCTAACCATGAACCATGACATTTTGCTACTGTTATGCATCATAATGTAAATATCTGCATTTTCCGATGGTCTTAGGTAACCCCTGTGAAAGGGTTGTTCAACCCCAAAGGGGTCGCGACCCACAGGTTGAGAACTGCTGCTTTAGACAGTGGAGGGGATTCTGCTTCTGGGGTTCCTCCATAATAAGTGGAACACACACCCAGGCTGTAAAACATGTAGCCTTTTGACACTCACCTTTCACAGGTGATGATCATCACAGCCTTAGCTAAAGCCCATCACGTCACGCCATGCACATTCATTTTTATTTGTGTGTGTGTGTGTGTGTGTGTAGGATAGTGCTACGCAGGGTGGGGAGGACTTTGCAGACTTACTCGCCTAGCCAGAACTGTGGGTGCTCATCTCTCTAGGGCACATTATAGCTCCAGAATGTATCCATTGTTCACCCTTTTAAAAATATATACATTTTTATTGATTTTTACGAAGAGGAAGGTAGAGGGATAGAGAGAAACATCAATGAAAAACACAAATCAGCCTGCCTCCTGCAGGCCCTCTACTGGGGATGGAGCCTGCAACCAGGGTACACGCCCTTGACTGGAATCAAACCCGGGACCTTTCAGTTAGCAAGCTGACGCTCTATCTACTTAGCCAAACCAGTTAGGGCTATTTACCCTTTTTTGAGAGACTTGTAGGAGCTCTTTATATACCGTGGATGAGTATGTTTTGTCAAATATATATGTCATAAATACCTTTTTCCAATCTATGTTGTGCCTTTTTACTTTCTCAAAGGTCTCTCTCTCCCTCCCCCCCCCCGCCTCTCTCTCTCTCCTCCCCCCCCCCTCTCTCTCCTTTAATTTAAAATCAGTGCTGTCATCCTGCCTTGCTTAGTTCAGTGGATAGAGCGTCAGCCTGCAGACTGAAAGGTCCCAGGTTCGATTCCAGTCAAGGGCATGTACCTTGGTTGCAGGCAATCCCTAGTAGGGGGTGTGCAGGAGGCAGCCAATCAATGATTCTCTCTCATCATTGATGTTTCTAGCCCTCTCTCCTTCTCCCTTCCTCTCTGAAATCAATAAAGAAATATATTAAGTAAAAAAATAAAATCAGTGCTGTCAACTATAGTCACCGCCATGTCTATTAACCCTCAGATCCTGTTCATCCTGAAGGTGACAGTACAGGCTCTGAGGTTGAGGATGGGGAGCGAGAGAGAGAAAGTGATGAACTTGGATGATAGGGACAGGGAATTAGTTACACTATGGTTTTTGTACTTTTTGCAGATTTGAATTAATTTATATACCTCTATATGTAATATGACAGAAATAGAATATTCAAAATCTTGAAGATTATATTCTTCCCACATTAGAAGTTAAAACAAAAGATTTTCCTTATTTATCTCTTTTTCTTTTAATCAAAAACCTAAAGAAATAGTAAAACTGTATCTACTTATATCTATTTATCTGCCATCAACCAATCAATCAATCAATCAGATAATTACTAAAAGAACAGGTCTTAGAGTGATCCATTAGGTACAAGAAGGGCACATTAGAATGTATGACCCAATGCATGATATATAACCCTGTTCATTTACTTTTATTTTTATGAGGAAAAAACTCACGCCCAGCCAGTGTGGCTTGGTGGTTGAGTGTCAGCTTATGAGCCAGGAGGCCACGGTTCCATTCCTGGTCAGGGCACAGGCCTGAGCTGTGGGCTTGATCTCCAGTGTGGGGCGTGTGCAGGAGGCAGCTGATCTATGATTCTCTCTCAACATTGATATCTCTATCTCTCTCACCCCCATCACCCTGTCACCCCATCACCCTGGGCCTGGGCGAGAGAAGCTGTCTTGGCTCCATGACTCTGTTTTCCTGGTAGGTAGAGCGAGTGGTTCAGATGGCCTGGCAGGGCTGTTATGGATATTAATCAAGTAAGATTATATGCTCCACATACACTAATGAATAAATCATTATTATGACTCCAGTCATTAGTAGATGGGTGGTGTTCCCTGGGGATGAGGGAAGGAAAAGTGCTCAGGGTTATGCAGCTGTAGAGTAATAGCAGGATCCATTTAAATGCCAACTGTGGGAATTTACCAGCAATAAGAACATGCCAGTTATAGGAATATACCAGCTATAGAGATATACCAGTTATAGGGATATACCAGCTATAGGATATACCAGCTATAGGGATATACCAGCTATAGGGATATA
>PVJN01032666.1:0-23957 GCA_004026805.1 Lasiurus borealis | reverse complement strand
ATCTTTTTTAAAACTCTGCATGTTATACATCCAAGATGCTCCATTCAATTAATTACACTCAATGAATACATATTAAATATATTGAGTCACACTCATCAAGTTAAGTTAGCCTTGAAAACAAGAACAAAATATTTATTCCTCTGCCTGTTCTCCCTTGGATGTAGTACTAAGTGAGCATTTTTATCACACACACAGTTTTTATGATACATGCCCTGAATGAAGCCCTGTATGCGAGGCTGTAAAACAAATCTATGAGATCTCAGCTCTTCAGGGCCACGTAATGAAAAGTGTTACTAGTGATCCTGCCAGGCTGAAGGCCAAAAAAGATACTTACCTTTAACCTGTCGAACAGAACTGAGGTTCTTCTCAAAAGTGTCATCAAATTTGGGGTTGGTGACAGGCTCAAAGTCACTGGTATAAACTCTTCCAGTAGAGGTGGAAAAGCAACATTTACACATACACGTGTGATATCGCAGTCGCCCTTCATCTAGGTAGGGGTGGGCTAAGGCATCCTTAGCGGATATTCTTTTGGACTGAAATCAAATTTAGAGACCAGCACATCAACACTACAGATAAACATGACTGTCCACACAGGATCTTTCTCAAGGCACAGTAACTGCTTATACTTTATGGTACATCCTGTGTAAAGAGGGATCACTGAAGTCAGAGTGGGTAATGCAGCAGTCGAAGGAGTATGAGTGACTTTCTGCTAAAATCCCAAAGAATTCCTACCTCAAAATAAATGTATGCAGTGCCCCAAATTACAAATATCATGACATTTAAATATGTAATGCTTTGGAGGGGAGAAGTTTAAATTTTATTTATTTTTATAAGTTTTTATTCATTTCAGAGAGGAGGGAGAGGGAGAGAGAGATAGAAACCTCAACGATGAGAGAGGTTTGGCTGCCTCCTGCACGCCCTACACTAGGGACCGAGCCTGCAATCCTGGCATGTGCCCTTGACCGGAATGGAGCCTGGGTCCCTTTAGTCTCCAGACTGATGCTCTATCCACTGAGCCAAACCAGCTAGGGCCAAAGTTCACATTTTAAAATAGCAGTTATATTTTTTAAACATATTTTAGCATCTAGAAGAAATGTGATCACAGTGGCAATTTTACAAAGCTGCTTGAAACTTTAATTCTCTTAGGATGCCAAATCGACCTAGGGTATCTGAAGCTGCTGGAGTTAGGCAGCAGGTAACAGCCTGAATGCCACGTTTTACTGTCCAGCTCACTCTGAACATCAGCAGCCTGTTGTTTCCTGACACTTCAGATCAGAATATGTAATATACTAGTTGCAGGGTGATAAACCATACACTTTTAAACTCATTTCTCCATTAAAAAAAAAGTCCTTCCTTTGAGCTCAGTGGACATATAAGTACTATTGAGTGAGATAAAGTGAATTTTAAAGGATTTAAGGACAGGGTCAGGAGCAGAGAATAGAATAAAAACTGACACTCTGCCCTCCTTGCAAGATGATCAAGCAATTCACATAATATGATTAAAAAAGAAAGAAAGAAAGAAAGAAAACCATTTTGCACTCCAACCAAACAACAACAACAACAACAAACCATAAAAAAAAACACACACAAAAAAACAACCCCCCCCAGATCATCCTGACTGGTTCTGGTCCCCCAAATAATGAAATGTTAACTATTTCCCATAAACCCAGATTCCCCAAAACCTCTGATTTTTTTGCTGCGCTGATGCTAAAAGGTATGTCATGCCCTTCCAGGGTACAATTATCACAAATGAAAGTTGCTGTCTCTCCACTACGAGCAGACAAATGTAGACTTGACAACCTTGGCTTTGGCTTGCTCCTGTTTTGTACTTGGGTGACCCAGCTGAATGGATTCACTGGTACTTTTACCAAGTAAAATTGTTCTTTTTTGCTAAATAAATCCAGCTATTCCTGGAGGTTGCACTGGAATAAAGGTCTACTGTCAAACCTAGCTGGCATGGCTTAGTAATTGAGCACTGACCTCTGAACCAGGATGTTGCTGGTTTGATTCTCAGTCAAAGCACATGCCCGGGTTTCAGGCTTGGTCCCCAGTGTGGAGGGTGCAGGAGGCAGCCGATCCATGATTCTCTCTCATCATTGATGTTTCTCTATCTCCCTCCCTTTCCAAAAGCAATATATATATGAAAATACTGTCAGAATCAAAAGAAACTAGCTGGCCAACAATTCACCTTTCCCGAGACAAGGCCCTTCAACCCATATCTCTGGCCAGTCTCACATACGGGTTGAGCTCGTTGGCTTTTGCTCACTATATCTGGTTGTTGGCTGAATCTATTTCTATTTCTGATAGAAATGAGTGATTATGTCCACACTGGTGACAGCTATGATTAAATCTGGGTTTTAATTTTACCATCTGAATATTAAGTCATTTCTGTCAGGTGGCAGATGTCAGAAATTGGATTCTTATGAACTGCCACCAGTAGCTGAAGTCTGGCTTTCGTATTGGTCTTTGCTTAAAAAGAAAAAAAAAAAAAAGTTTTTATTGATTTTAGAGAGAGAAGAAGGGAGAGGGAGAAAAACATCAATGTGAGGTAGAAACATTGGTTGATTGCTTTCTGTACATGCCTCAACTAGGGACTGTACCCACAACCTAGGTATGTGTCCTGACTGGGAATGAAACCCAAGACTCCTGGGTGCATAGGATGACGCTCCAACCGAGCCACACTGGCCAGGGCTCCTTTTCTCTTATATTTGCCTAAAGGCTCCTGCTATAAACTAAAGATCAGTAATTGAGTATTCCTTAAGAAATATTACAAGGACCTCAGAAAAGGATGCTATCAGATGGCACATCTGACCATTGCCTTCGTGGTATGCATTCATGGGTGTAACTGATATCAATCCCCACAGACACCACTGCTGAGACTGAACCAGGTAACTGGCCAGGACTTCTAGAAATGTTTCAGTTCTTAGCCCAATATCAATAATAAGTAATTAATTACTGCAACTAAATAGGCTAAATAAACTGACTTAATTATGGTTAGTGTTCTATTTTTAATGGATATTAAAAAAAACCTCATTTCTTTCTTTTTAATGTATGGACAAACCTATATTTAACAGGTTAAAAACAGAATAAAACATTCTTTAAAAATGATATCTACTTTTAATGTCAATTATAAATGAAAGCATCAGGCCAATTTAAAAATAAGAATTCTGTAAAAGACAAACAATGCATTTATTGGTTGGACTTGTTCTACAAGACAATGATAAAAAATGGTTAAATATTATGCAGTGATCCTTAACTAAATTTCTTTATTTTTTTAATGACCAAGTAGTTATTTACTTAGGTTCAATAAGAATCTGTTCTCTTTACCAGATAAATCTTACTTCCCTCTTATAAGGATAATTAATTCTAAATATGATATCAAAAGTTTCATTTACTGCTATAGTTGGTTTGGCCCAGTGGATAAAGTGTTGGCCTGTGGCGTGAAGGTTTTCAGGTTCAATTCCAGAAAGGGCACATGCCTAGGTTGAGGGCTCAATCCCCAGTAGGGGCTGCACAGGAGGCAGTTGATAATGATTCTCTCATCATTGATGCTTCTATCTTTCTCTCACTCTCCCTTTCTGAAATCAATAATATATATATATATATATATATATATATATATATATATATATATATATACAGTTTCATTTATTTAGGAGTGACAATCCCACGATTGAGGAATAAGGACTACTTTCACATAGAACTGATGTCTAACAGGCCTCCCAGGATAATATGTGTGGTATCTACTCTACAACTAAGGACCCTCCAGCCTTAAGGTTATAAAGTCTGAGTTTAAGCAGGTCAGGAGCCTTAATAAATATGGGCTAAGAAAGAGGATACCTTACAGATATAAATACTGCAGGCAAAACCTAGTACAGGTGAATCACATGGTTTTTAGTTATTAATCTGAATAGAATAAAGAACACAAGGTATTTCTGACGCATATAAGGAAATTTTAACCTCAGGGCCTTTATAATCCTCAAAGGGCAGACAGAAATTACCTCTGAAGCTCGAAGTTTATGTGGCTACAGTTTTGCTAATCATACAAAGGGTCTTTATGTATTAATCAACATCTTCTGTTAGCTATATAGATAGACTTGCCAAATAAAACAAAATACCAAACTAATGACACTAAATCACTAGCTCACTGAGCAAGTTATGTGGTTGGAATGGTCCTTAATGGCAGGAACTTGACTACAAGAAGGGACTGGAATTGAGAATGGCCACTTTGTCCTGCTTCTTTTGCATTACTAAGCACCTCACAAAGTAACAAACAAACAAAAAGAAAACAAACACCAAACAAATAAAAATCTACTATGCACCCCGAGATGAAACAAAAATAACTTGGTCACCGATTGGTTCTGGTCCCCAGATAATAAAACCTTGTCTGTTTCTCACAAACCTGGACTCTAACAAAACATTTTTATCCCTAATCTTTGTTATGTTGATGTCAAGATAGTTCTGACCTCTGTGGATTTGATCTTCATGTGAGACAGCTGCTGTTTTCTCATCACAAACAGACCATAGTAAATGTGGTAACTGTTAATTTTGTGGGCATTTCCTCCCCTTTAAAGACCTGCTGTTTTTTTTTTTTTTTAAATTTGGTGACTTTCTTGCACTCTTAGCAAGTAAAATTTTCTTTTCTAAATGCTTCCATTTTTGAGTCTTCTTTGACAACAGTTATTGGTACAGATATGAATAATAAATATTCTTTGGGTGAATGACTAAATGAGCTAAATTTTGTTCCAAAAGAGTCAAGTCTAAAAATGGCATTTGGAAAAGCTACCATCCCAGCAACTTCTTATGCAATAAAATGGACAGATTTTTTTCAACAATGTTAAAATCTTTTTCCTCCTAATTTAAGTTGGTGCCAAACTCCTTTTACAAATAGAGATAAATAAAGCTGGCACAGTTCTTCATCTCTCTTCCCTCTCAGCTCTTAGGAATTAATAATAATCTAACTTCTGTATGATGAGTGAGCATAATATACATGAAACTGGGGACTGAAGTTTATCTTTTGTAAAGTCATTATTTACACTGTCCAGCTCTTGATGTTTTTCTTAGAACACATGTATGTTTAATTCATTACAAAGTATAAAAACAAAGACTACTTACTGGATCAAAGACCAACATCCTGCAAAGGAGATGAACAGCTTCATGTGTAGCCTGACTAGACAGGGTATAAAGTACAGGAAGAGATGGCTGTGAAAAAATAAAGAATTCAAATATGTAAAGGAGTGTAAGTAGATATGCAGTACAGCTAATTTATGGCAAGGTGAGTACCCAGCTCAAAAAAAATGTATGTACATAAGTAACAACTCAAAGAGAAGGAGTATTCCCCCGTAAGCAGTCTTCAAAAACAACTGTCATTGACTCCCAGCACCATATTTTATATTGCATGATTACCCATTGGAGGTTAGAGCACAAAGGAGCCTAGGAAAATGAAAGCTAACCTTGTAACTATGGAGCTCCTGTTAGCCTATCCAGCAATTGCTTTAGTATTAGCCTTACACTGTAATGCGTTAGTATTAGCCTTATCCAGCAAATGCTTTAGTATTAGCCTTATTCTGTGAATGCTTTAGCAGGAAAAGAAGACCAAACATGCCTAGGAGTGAGGGAAAAAGGATTTAATATCTTGGCCACATGCAAACTTAAGCATGTAAACTGTGCAAAAAGTAAGCATGTGAACTATGTCTTATGGCAACATTACCATAAAGCTGCTAAACACTAGTCCTAAAGGAGATGTGAAAAGGATTTTTTCAGAACGTGCGCCATTGTTTGCATTGGGTCCACCTATTTTGCCTTTCCCACCTGATTTCTCATTCCATAATTGTCTTTTGTGAGTGGCATGCATGTCCAGATGCCAGGATCTAACCTTCTTGCATTGATGCAGGGAGCTGGCTTTTAGGACCTGAAAAGCCAAAGAGCTTATAAAGCTTCTATTTCACAGCTTGGAGAGTTGGGGACAGAGCATCACTACTCTTTCTGCACACAGAAAACATTAAAAGGTCCCATCGGATCTCAATCACAGCCCCAGAGTCTTGTTACAAGATTTACATATCTATCTCCTTCCAACAAAGCCACACAGGAAAATCCAATAAGAACAAGACACCCTGGAACCATCAGGAGGTAATTATTCAACTTACAGAAGTTTTCTTCAGGAGCAAGGAATCATAGCAATAACATGAGATGGGGGTTCTAGTTCACTAACAAATCAGATAAATCAACATGTCTGAATCTCAGTATTCTAAAGTATTAAATGAAAAGGTTGGACTAAATGATCGCTTCAGTTTACTTTAGTGTGAGACTTGACAGGACTACCACAGATAAAAAGTATTATGTACACAGAACACATAGATAGTTGATATTCACATATTTCCAGACTAATTTATTATCCCTTACTGCATTTACATGTTTGTAGGTAGAGAAGTATTGTTAAAAATTATGTAGGTCTAGCCGAAACCGGTTTGGCTCAGTGGATAGAGCGTCGGCCTGAGGACTGAAAAGTCCCAGGTTCGATCCCAGTCAAGGGCAGGTACATTGGTTGCGGGCGCATCCCCAGTAGGGGGCGTGCAGGAGGCAGCTGATTGATGTTTCTAACTTTGTATCCCTCTCCCTTCCTCTCTGTGAAAAATCAATATATTAAAAAAAATTTAAAAAAATGATGTAGGTCTATGTAGCTCTGAAATTATTTGTATTAGTAAAGATAAGGGGGGTAGTGTATAGAGTGTTAAGGAAAAGTTTTAATTTACAACTTAATTTATATTTATTTTTCCCTAATAATTTTATTGTGTGAAATTAAGTAATTAGTATTCTTAAATAATTTGGATTCTTGGTTTGACTTTGAATAGCTGTCTTCTTCTTTACTGGCTGTGCAAGTTGGCAGCCAAATTCCAGCCAATTTTTACTGACTCCGATATCTCACCATAAGCAACTCTTTCCTTTCCACTCCTCAAATGAATCTACACCTCATGCTATTTTTGTGGAGGAGGTATGTTATAGCTCAGGGAAGGGAATACTGGGTTCTAATTCTAACTCTGCTATCACTAGATGTGGGTAAGTCACTGGATCTTGATTTTCTCATCTATTAGACTACACCAGCACAGACCTGCCTACCTACCAACATCATTGCTAATCATCTAACGTTCACCAAATCCCAGGTCCCGGGCTAGATGTTAGGGCAACTAAGATGAGTAACATCTCTCTGGTGGGTAAGGAAACATAACCAAGTAGGTCCAGAAACCACTAATTGGAGGATAAAGAAATTAGAAGGTAAAATTTATAAGACTCGAGGTTGCCTGGATGAGAAGTAGAGTTTATGAACAGTCAATGAAGAGATGTTAAGGTTACCTGAAATTTAAATAACCTTCACACCCCAAACTGTATCTTTCTTTATAAAAGTACATCCCAACAAATACTACACTAAAAATAAGGCTACGTTTAATTTTAGTCTAGAACAGTCATATTACATGCCTTCTCCTTTTCTGGGTTTATATTCATTTTGAAAAGAGGCACAAAGCCTGGCTAGTGTGACTCAGTGGTTGAGTGTTGACCTTTGAACCAGGAGTTCATGGTTCGATTCCCAGCCAGGTCACATGCCTAGGTTGTGGGCTCGATCCCCAATGTGTAGCATGCAGGAGGCAGCCGATTAATAGTTCTCTCTCATCACTAATGTTTCTTTCTTTCTCTCTCTCCCCCGCTTCCTTTCTGAAGTCAATAAAATATATATATATATAAAAAAGACAGATCCACTCTGATCACTAAAAAAAGAGGCACAGAGTGAAAGAACTGGCTCCACAGGAAAAATATGTTAGAGATGCTGCATTTCTTTTCTTAAAAAATATGTTTTTATTGATTTTAGAGAGAGAGAGAGGAAGGCAGGAAGAGAGAAAAAACATCAATGTAAGAGAGAAACGTGGATCAGTTGCCTTCTTTATGCACCCCAATCAGGGACTGAACCTGCAACCTGGGCGGGTGCTCTGACCAGAAATCGAACCAGTAACCTTGCTCAACCAATTGAGCCACACCAGCAGGTTGAGATGCTGCAATTCTAATTCAATTTCCCTCCTTCCAATTCACTAGCCATTATGGTTGAAACCAATTTGGCCCATGCTATAGAACCAGACAAGTTTATATTTTTCACCAAGTACTGGAATTACTTGAATAAGAGAAAAAATAGAATGCTTAAAAATAAGCCCTACTTATCTCATTGGGAAAAGAGTGTCTGCTAATTTCCCTAACATTTACACTTATTACTTTCCTCCCCTCTTAAAATATATCAGTCCATATTCTGTTTATTTTGCAAGTTTATAAGTCACTTAGCAATGCAGGAGTGAGTGGGTGCCAGCGAGTGGGGACAGGAAGGGTTATAAAAAGTGCTCTATTATTGACTGTGATTAATTGTCAGTGAAACGAAGCAAGGATGAGCTTCTAGAACTGGGTGAGAGGCCCTAAATGGATAAACCAGTTATTATAAGCCAATTGCAGAGTGCCGGTCCCTGGAGTCAAGTCAGTGCGGCTGTGTGAGTCCTGTTAGATATGTCCCTGTTAGTTTTCACCTGGCGGCAAAGAAGCTGTTATTGTCAGTCAGCAATGTTAACTGAGGCTGCATAAAGCGCAGTGCATGGCAGTAAGCACTTTAGGGTTATACAGACGAAACTCCCACCTGAAAAACAGGAAGTTTAAACTGAATGAACTCTCTAACATACTCTGATTCTAGCAAATGTAAGATAAGACAGGATCATTTTAACTTCAGTGAAAATACATCTACTTCTGACACAATTAGCTGGAAACAATCTGAGAAAAAATGAAAACCTTAATTAGATATGAACAAAAGGACTAAATTAGACTTTTCAATTCTACCCACAGGTCAGTGCCTCAATAACTATCTACCTTAATAGATACTGATGTAGGTTGCGGCAGCTAAGATTCTCTTCATCCAAGATTCTGAGTTGAGGAAAGTGACAATAAATAAAAAACACTGTACAGCCCTAGCTGGTCTGGCTCAGTGGATGGAGCATCAGCTTGCAGACTAAAGGGTCCCAGGTTCAGTTCCGGTCAAAGACAGATACTTCAGTTCCAGGCTCAATCCCCAGTAGGGGGTGTGCATGAGGCAGCCGATCAATGATTCTCTCATCATTTATGTTTCTATCTCCTTCTCTGAAATTAGTAAAAAATAAAAAATGTATTTAAAAAAACAAAACACATAACACTGTGCAGTGTCTTTTTCTACTCAGCATTCCCTGACCTTTAGGGAACTATTCTCTTCTCACTCTCAAGTCGTTTGGCTGGCCTGAATTTCAATCTCCCAGCTCCAAGATGGCACATGACTCAGGCCTGGACAATCAAATAACATGTTTCCCTGAGCATCATGACTGGCTCTAGGATGGGCACATGGTCTAAAAAATAAAAAATGTAAGGGACATGAAATGGCTAATCCAACACATACCCCAATCCTCTTCTCCCTTATTTACCTTCATTATGATAGAAAATTCTCATTTTTTAAGCCTGTCTTGCACCTGGGAGGGCACATATCACACAGTTCTGGAAAATGACATATAAGCAAAAGTTTGTTAGGCCGGCTTCTTGGAAAACTCTGCTTTCCTGAAAAAAGGTTCAGAGACTGCCAGTGCTCCTTCTTTCCTCCTTTTACTTGTTTTGAAAGTGGTATGATTTCTGGATCAGCTACAGCTATTTGGTGACCCTACGGCGGTAAGTGATACAGTATGAAGCCAACATTCTAAAGATGGCAGAGGAGAAAGAAAGAAAAAACTAGATCTTTGATGACATAATTAAGCTTCTGTATCAGTTCTAGACGGAAATGAGAAAAAAAATGAACTATTTCTTTGAACCACTGTAAACAAGATTTTCTATTACTTATAACCAAATGACTGATATGCTAGTAAAACATAGGTCAGGACTATTGGGTCCATTTTTACAAACATATGAGGAAAAGATTGGCTGAAAATGAAGCCAACGCACAGAAAAACAGAGAAGAGAAGAGAGTCAGATTCCTGATATGGAACATCACTTGACTCCCTGAATCTAGCAGGGCCTGAAGTCAGCTGTAGCTCAAGACTTTTCAGTTATATAAACCAATAAGTTCCTTTTTTTGCTTAAGACAGTTTTAACTGAGTTTCACTAGAAGAGTCCTGATTGTTACACAACATGGAAATATACATATTAATCAACCAAAGCAAGAAAATGAAGTTGAGGCAGTAATCTGTGACTTTAAAAAAATATTAGGTTCTCCTATATATCTCTATTTCTCAAAAAGTTTCAACGAATGACAAGTACACATTCCTGTTCGTATAAATATATATAAATAAATGCATAGACTAATATGTCTGGAAAGTTATTGGCAAATTAATCCAGAGGAGACTGCGATGGCGTGGGGGGTATAGCTAAGGATGACTAACTCTCTGTAAAATTTTTATTTTACAAGAATCTGCTGTGAAGGTATCCTAGTATGTGCCAGGCAGTGACTGGCTAAGAACATAGGTTTTAAAATTAGAGAAATCTATTTTTGAGAATTGGTTTACGAACTTAAGCATATTATTTAAATTCTATAATCCTTTATTTCCACCTGCTAAAAAAATAATAAATGGCACATTATAGTGTTTGCATTCCTAGGATAAACTCCATGTGATCTCTCTCTCTCTCTCACACACACACACACACACACACACACAAAGAGGCCCGGTGCAGAGGGGGTGGCGGTGTCCCTCAACCCAGTTTGCATGCTCTACAATCTGGGACCCCATGAGGAACATCCCTTTCACAATACAGGGCTGCTAGCTCCCAACTGCTCACCTGCATGCCTTCCTGCTCCCCCCTACTGCCCTCTCCTGCAGGCCTGGTCCCCTCCAACTGCTTTCCCTGCGGGCCTGGTTTCTCCCAATTGCCCTTCCCTGCAGAACTGGTCACCCCCAACTTCTCTCCTCTGCCAACCTGGTCACCCCTAACTGCCCTCCCCTGCAGGCTAGATTGCCCCCAACTACCCTCCTTTGTAGGCCTGGTCCTTCCCAAGTGCCCTCCCCTGCTGGCCATCTTGTGTCTACATGGGGGCAGCTATCATATGTGTTGGGGTGATGGTCAATTTGCACATTACTTTTATTAGATAGGATATATGTATATATATATTTAAATATATTTTATTGTTTTTTTTTACAGAGAGGAAGGGAGAGGGATAGAAAGTCAGAAACATTGATGAGAGAGAGACATCGATCAGCCACCTCCTGCACACCCCCCACTGGAGTTGTGCCCGCAAGCAAGGTACATGCCCCGAACAGAATCGAACCTGGGACCTTTCAGTCTGCAGGCCGATGCTCTATCCACTGAGCCAAACTGGTCTCGGCTATATATATATTTTAAATCACAAGCTATATCTACTATTTTAGAGTGGCAACTTTAATTTTTAATATGTATTAAGTCTTTAGAATACCAGACACTATTATATGTTCTCCTTGCATCCACTATCTCTCTATCATTATAACAATTTAATGAGGTAGGAACCATTTTTGTTAACAGTGTACAGATGAATGAACCGAGGCGAAGGTTAAGTAATTTGCCTAAGGTCACAAAGTGAGTTATTGGTAGAGTCGGGAATCATATACAGTCTGTCTGAAAACTGTAGTGTACAAGTCCTGGGACATCATTCAACATACTGTGTGATGTGGTAAGCCTGACAATGACACCACAGCCTGCATTCCTAGTCACTATAGTCTAGATCAGTGGTTCTCAGCCTTTCTAATGCCACGACCCTTTAATACAGTTCCTCATATTGTGGTGACCCCCAACGATAAAATTATTTTTGTTGCTACTTCATAACTGTAATTTTGCTACTGTTAATGAATTGTAATGTAAATATCTGTGTTTTCCAATGGTCTTAGGCTCTATAGAATGATCCACAGGTTGAGAACTGCTAGCAGGGTTGCCTAAGACCATTGGAAAGCGCAATGCCCTTTGCAGAATCGTCATGATGTACAGACACACACAAGCTGTATTGCATATTTGGTACCAAATTAATCTTAAAAAAAGAAATCCAAGTAGCTACATAACAAATTTATGTGTGTGTGGGTGTGTATGTGTCTTCCAATGTCAGCTCTAAATAGCTATAACATGAATGGAGATACCTTCAAGCAGCTGCTACTAAGCTAACAATAGGCATATAAGACTTGCATCATGGTGTAAAGCAGTGGTTCTCAACCTTCCTAATGCCGCCAACCATAAAATGATTTCCATTGCTATTTCATAACTGTAATTTTGCTACTGTTATGAACTGTAATGTAAATATCTGATATGCAGGATGTATTTTCATTGTTACAAATTGAACATAATTAAAGCCTAGTGATTAATCACAAAAACAATATGTAATTATATATTGTGAAATGTTTATTTTTAATTACAAATAAATGAAATTTTGTCTTGAATCATGGTGTAGCATGGGTAACAGTCTTCATATGACAACAGTAAACTACATTGCTACACTTTGTTACACTGAGGAGTGGTCTGTTGGTTCCTAAGACCATAGGGAAATAGGTATTTTCCTATGGTCTTAGGCAACCCCTGTGAAAGGGTCGTTCGACCCCCAAAGGGGTTGCGACCCACAGGTTGAGAACTGCTGGTGTAAGGGAATGAGTAGGGAGTGGGAAGTGAAGGGGCAGATTTTGACTAATGGCTTAACTAGCGAGCTTCAAGGGTTGGTTAACTTCTCTGGAGAGCAGTGGTAATATAAAGATCAACTAGGAAATGTAGGTAAACTGAATTTCCGTACTGGGGAAAAATGGAACCAAGTACCATGCAAAGTTAATTTACATTCAATTATATATATGGCAGGTATAACTTTCCTATACAAATCTATCTGTGTTCATGTTCAAAGATTATGAACACTTGCCTAAAGAGGCCCTTTCCAGCAGTGGTTAAAAGTCCTCTAAAAATCTGTGAAAAGCATATCTAACTTCTGAGAAGAAATGGTCTTCTAATTAGTTTTTACTCCAACAGTCTTCACTTCTAAATGAAAATATTTTCATCTCAAGACTAGCCAGAGCTATCCCCAACTTTTACCATGGTGCTCTCTTAAGCCATCACTAAACTTAGTGATAAGCAAAATGTCACACTCTAAGAGGCATTACTGTTACGAAGCCAATTCATGTAAAAATAAGAAATAATTCTACTAAATATCTGAAGCTATTTAATGAGTTAAGTTACATTTTCCTTTCTTCCACCCTTTGTTTTAGATAATGACATTTACTATTTTTTTTATTTAATTTAAAGTTCAAGGTTTTTACAACTAACAGATTTTTAAAATCAATAATATAAAAAGGACTCATTTGTCAGGAATTTTCAAAGGAGTGCAAAGTGACTTTTGGTGCAGTAAGTTATATTTTAGAGCTGTTGCAGGTAGCAGTCAGGAAATTCCTTAGGAAGTCTGGCTCTCTTGGTTGCTGTTTAGCAACTATTTGACACACAGGATGAATTAACTGGAAACTACTAGCAATAGTTAAAATCTGACCGAAAGAGGTCAATGAAACAGAAAAATTATTTTGCTATTTCCAAGGATACATTTACCGTGAGGTATTGATAAAATAGTTTAATATTCCTAATACTGGCCAATATATAAAACATAATAGATCTTTTTAGCTCCTTCTATTAACATGGAATCTTCCTGTAGATTGAGACTTACTGTTCTCTTCTAAAGAAATTAGGGCCTCAAATTATGTCATAGTTTATTTAGAGAGCTACAGAGGCAGTAGAAGTGAGCCAGCTGGGCTGTGTAGGCTCAGAAAACAGGCTTCAGAGGCAAAAGAAGGGCACTTGGAGCTTAGGAGAGGGAGGGGGAAAAGTAATGCACCTGGGGGAAGGCACATGGGAGGGGAAAGGAGCAGGTGTGCTCTGTGCTCTCAGAGGGACAGGTGAGGGAGAATGCACCAGGCAGGGGCTATATAAAATACCAGAATCTACAACCCTGTTTACTGGTTTGGGCTGGTTTTAGGATGTTTTACTCATTGCCTTCGTGCCTGTGCATCTGCTTGTGTGTTAGTGGCAAGAGTGCAATAGAAACAGCTTCACATTCACAGCTGCATTACGAGATATTAGGTATTTTGGCTCAGTATTTGGAAAGGACATCCTGATATATATGTATCAGGTTATGGCACTGAGGTTAAAGCTCCACCCCTAGTAACACTGATCAGCTGCCTCCTGCATGCCCTCTACTGGAGATCTAGCCCGAAACCTGGGCATGTGCCCTGACCTGGAATCGAACCACCAACTTTTCAGTGCATGGGATGACACCTAAGCAACTGAGCCACATCAGGCAGGGCTACATGTAATGTTTTTGTCTAAAAATTCTCACTTCAGCCCTGACTGGTTTGGCTCAGTGGCTAGAGAATATCAACCTGTGCACCCAAGTGTCCTAATTTTGATTCCCAGCCAAGGGCATGTATCTCAGTTAAGGTTCGATTCCTCCCTGGTCCTTCTTGGAGCACATGTGGGAGGCAACCTATTGATGTCAATGTTTCTCTCACTTGCTCTCTGCCCATCCTCTCCCTCCTGAACCCTCTTTCTAAAAAAAAAAAAAAAATCAATGGAAAAAGAATATCCTTGGGTGAGGATTAAAAAACAAAACAAAACTAACTTCATTATTCTGTTGGAAGGAAAATCCTGCCCAAAGAGAGGGTTACCAAATGCAGATTCCTTTCTTCTCCATTTACCTGTTTATGAGGGCCCCTGAGTATGTGTGCCTTAGCGCCTTCACAAGCCGTCCTCATTGCTTCCAGTGATGGTGTGCCCAAGAGATCCGTGATCAAATCCAACTACAAGGAAACATGAAACACATGGATAGTAAGCTCATGAAAACAATTTTTTTATTAGTGCTAAGGATGAAATCTGGGGAAAATAAACCTAAGACAAATTAACTAATAGGAGCTCCTATTTTCATTTTTTGGACTATTAAAAAACCCCAGAAAAATGTTTATTAAGGACCTATATGATAGGTTTATAGAACACATGTTGCAGCAGTAGTAATTTAGGAGTCTGCTTCTACCCCCGCGTCTTTGTCTTTATACCACAGCAACTATGATCCTTGAACAGTTGAACTGCTCTTTGGGTGATGGCTAATGACTATTATTTTCAAACATTAATGAATAGATTCTAATGCTTCACATGGACTCAGGCTCATCAAGGAGCTAACCCACAGATCAGGCAGCTGAGATTTAGTAAATACTTAGAACACTCACATCTGAAATTAAAGCTAAGCCATCCATGTTTGAGCCAGTTACACACCCCTTTATATTCTCACTAGTGACTCAGTGCATGAAATTTGTGCACATTAAAAGGGGATTAAGAGGAAATAATTTAATATTGCTATTTGCCTTTCTTTTTAATAGAAGTGTTAGAGATGAAAGAGAATTAGTAAAACGTATATGAAAATCTTCCTCCTGTCAGAGCCTGGGACCCAGAGTCAAGTCTCTACATGCCCACATGCACCTCAAAATTGTGTGAGACCCAGATCTGGCATCCCGCACTCCCCCGCATTGGGCTAGATTCAGACTCAGCCAGTCTCACTCTGGTCAAGCCCTGCCAGGCAGGGGGCATAGTCTCAGGTCCCCTGATCCAGTGCCAGTATGGGAGAGGGCAGGTAGCCTGAGTTCTCCCAGCCCAGACTGGGGCAGAGGGCATGTCTTGAGATCCCTTGTCAAGCCCTGCTGGGTGGGAAGCCTGGCCTGAGGTCCCCTGTCAAGCCCCACCAGGCAGAGGGGGCTGGGAGGGTGGGGGGACAGTGCAGCCTCAGGTCCTCTGTCAAGCCCTGGTGCTGGGGTGGAGGGAGCAGCCTGAGGTCCCCTGTCAAGCCCATGGGGGTGGGGGAGGGTGTAGCCTCAGGAACCTGTTGATTGCTTGTTAAGGCTTCTTATGGGAACTTGGCCTCAGCTATGGGTGCAGCCATCTTTGGGATGGAGTGATGGTCAATTAGCATATTCCCTCTTTATTAGATAGGATTATGCTAGAAATCTCTTACACTGACAGGAAACTGGGGTACTTAGCATCTAACTATGACGTCAAATAAGGCCTCATTTAGTTAACTGGGCACAATAAAAGAGACCAATAAAAACGGCCTTCTCAGAAACAGGCCTTTGTATGTACCAAAGCACCTTCACAATTTTCTGTAGTGCTACAACTATTCTAATCTCACAGCCTAATTAGCAATAACATTTCATTCGAATTCCTTCAAAATGGAAAATTCTTCCCTAGAGAATATTTCTTTTCCTGGTGCCAGAGTTGCCAAATATAAAGCACCATTTCCTTCTGCACTTACCTGAACTGTGGGGTACCATCAGTATCACTGCCCTCCAGATAATGGAGGTATCTACATACACAAGTAAAGATCTCTATGCAAAGCTTTTTGGGAAAAGTATGTTGGTGGTACTTTTGGACCTCTGATAACTACCCTTAAAAGCAGAAGGAAATGATTGGCTCATGAAAACAAATGGATCCATTTAGAAAATTGTCTAAAATGGGTCAGATCCATGAATGAGAAACATTTTTATGAAGTCTGCTTGGTTTATAAAACCTAAGCTATTTATTTCTCAAAAAAATGCAAAGAAAATGCTACAGAAAATAACTACTTCCATTTAGAAATTAGACTAAAAAAAATAAACTGTTGATAGATAGATGCAGGTTCTCCTTCAGTGGCTATGTCACACTGGCAAATTCAAGACCTATGTATTTCTCTAGAAAATGAGATAATATACATCCCATCCCAGTTACTTCACACTTTCCTTTAAATATTCTTTTCAGCCAAAACCGGTTTGGCTCAATGGATGGAGCATTGGCCTGTGGACTCAAGGGTCCCAGGTTCGATTCCGGTCAAGGGCATGTACCTTGGTTGCACGAATGTCCCCAGTGCGGGGTGTGCAGGAGGCAGCTGATCGATATTTCTCTCTCATCGATGTTTCTAATTCTCTATCCATCTCCCTTCCTCTCTGTAAAAAATCAATAAAATATATTTAAAAAAAATAAATATTCTTTTCAGAAGCAGCCCATAATCTGGCAAGATCCTTGTTTATCATATTACTTAAGCTTTTCTGTATGGCAGCTACTCATGTCCAAATATAATGATAGTCTTTTAGGGAAATCTATTAAACTCTACTTTCCAAACATATTGAATGCATACTGTCAATAGTACCCAACATTAAATTATACATATAGCTGAGACCGGTTTGGCTCAGTGGATAGAGCGTCGGCTTGCGGACTGAAAGGTCTCAGGTTTGATTCTGGTTAAGGGCATGTACCTTGCTTGCGGGCACATCTCCACTGTGGGGTGTGCAGGAGGCGGCTGATCGATGTCTCTCTCTCTCATCGATGTTTCTGACTTTCTATCTCTCTCCCTTCCTCTCTGTAAAAAATCAATACAATATATTTTTAAAAAATTATAAATATAAGTTTTTTGTTACTAGAATCTATTTTTAAAATGGCACTGCAACCTTAAAGAATTGACTTTGAATATGTAGCAGAGAAATAAATTTAAATGTTGATCATAGTATTTGTAGTTTCTAATGTATCAGTTAACAACTCTTTGTAGAAAGAGAATTAAAAAAAGATTCCATTTTTGGTCAAGTACATGAATTATTTACAAAGATACACAGTAGTCAGGATGATCAATCAAATTTTAACACACCCTTGCTCAAAATCTTCACATCATTTCCTATCATACTTTGCACAGGATAAAAATCCAAAGCCTCATCAGGTTGCCATGGCCAGGCTCCTTCTCTCTCTGACCTCAGCTCCTACATGCTTTACCTTGAGCATGCCCCCGACATGCCTGCCACACCTGCTCCTGCCTCAGAAGCTTTATTATGCTGGTGTCCCTTTTCCTGCAACACTCTTTCCCAGGACCGTGCTCCCTCATTTCACTCAGAGAATTCTTTAGTACTGCTCTGCTCCATCGGCATTTTCTATCTCATCCTGGTTTAATTTTTCTTTTCTTTTTCTTTTTTGGTCAATCCTCACATGGGGATATTTTTCCACTGGTCTTTTAGAGAGAGTGTAGGAGAGAGGGAAAGACAGAGAGAAACATGGATGTGAGAGAAACATATCGATTGGCTGCCTCCTGCACACACCCCAACCAGGACCAGGGCTGGAGGAGCCTCAACCAAGGTATGTGCCCTTGACCAGAATCAAACCCAGGACCCTCTGGTCCACAGGCCAATGCTCTATTCACTGAGCTAAACTGGCTAGGGCTGGTTTAATTTTTCTTCATAGAATTTATCATTACTTGGGATTATATTTATTTGTATATTTACTTAATTTCTGTATCATGTGAAAGTCTCATGAAGGCAGGAACTAACTTTGTCTTATTTACTGCTACAATCCTAGCATCCTGGCATACCACCACCAATGTATTTCTTGAGTGCTTACTATAAGCCAGGCCTTATTTTCAGCTTTACTATTTCATTTAATCTGTATAATAATCCTCAGAACAGTTTAACTTGGCCAAGATTTAATAGACAGTTAGGTGACAGAGCTAAGATCTGAACCCACCGATTTGAATCATCATTGTTACATTATTCTCAAGCAAATAATACTGTTAAAATTTATGAACAAAAAAAAAATAATTAGAAATTATCCCAAGAAATATGTGTAGTAATGAATTAGCTATAAAGGCAGACAATGAAAGCATTATGGTGCCCCAAAGCTACATTTTAATCAGCTCCTGATGTTCTCTGCCATATAGAAACATTTTAGCCCAATAATTAAAGTTAGAAAAATGTCTAAATGTTTACATTTAAAGAAACCAGCACTCGAAATTTATGTTCTAAGCATAAAGTGTAAGTACATTTGCCACCAAATACATTTTCAAGTCAGACCTAGTCAGCCAAAAGAACAAAGGCCTTCCAACAACTGAAGATTATATCTGTGCAAATTGTTACAGCAGGCTGCTGCTATGCACCAGTGCATGTAATCAAGTGAACCCTTTCTCTAATAGGCCTGTAAGTTATAAAATGAGTCTCTCTATAATCTGCGTAACTTTCTGAATTGTAAGTGAATCTGAATTTTCTAAAAGCAATTTAGATAGTACAATGAATAAGCCCAAGACATATATGCAAGATAGTTTTTCCTAAAAGTCTGTTAAGAGAATTTTGAGTTTCTAAAGCCTAAGTGATATCATACTTGCTGAATGGGACTCTGTGCCTGAAACAGTATTCTCCGTCCTAGTAGTTCTGCAAAGATACATCCGACAGACCAGATGTCAATAGCATTGCTGTAATGACGGCTGCCCATCAGGATTTCCGGAGCCCGGTAATACTGAGTAACAACTTCCTGAGTCATATGACGAGATTCATCTAATTCTTCCACTCTGGCCAATCCAAAATCACAAATCTAAATAGAAAAGATTTTCAAAATATTGTCAGTCAAATGGTAAAGTGAAACAAAATAACAAAGAGCCAAAATCTTGATAATCTTCGAACTTTGGAAAGTTTTCAATGATATAGGTAGAGAATATTTGTGTCAATATATAATTTGACCTTATTTGGAAAAGAAGGAAGAAAATCCTCAAACTTCCACATTTTTATGTAAAATGAGGTCTCTTAAAAATAGGCTTCTTTGCTGAGACCGGTTTGGCTCAGTGGATAGAGCATCGGCTTGCGGACTGAAAGGTCCCAGGTTCGATTCCGGTCGGGGGCATGTACCTTGCTTGCGGGCACATCTCCACTGTGGGGCGTGCAGGAGGCAGCTGATCGATGTCTCTCTCTCATCGATGTTTCTGACTTTCTATCTCTCTCCCTTCCTCTCTTTAAAAAATCAATAAAATATATTTAAAAAAATAATAGGCTTCTCACCTTTAATGTTTTTAATTGATATAACAACCAACCAAACAAACCCAGCTGAGTGCGTTTTTCTAGTTTAATATAGAAGCTAAGTTATTTATTTTCAAGGCTGGCTTATTGAGGAAGATATTATTAAGAAAGTATAACCTGAAGACTTCCTGAGCTATATTCACTATCTTTATGGAATTTATGTAGTAAATTTTCTTTAAAGCTCTAGGTTTCAAATGGAATCCTGCTAAATATAGTTTGCAGGAGGTATTTTAGGAGTCCCATAACCACTGAACCTAAACTTCATGTGTGTCTATTTAAAAAGACTAATTCACACTCAAATGTGTGAAAATGTAAAAATATAGTAAACTTGTACAATACCAGTACTACTAGATTCATTTGTTTCTTCATGCTATAAATATTTAATTGAGTGCCTGTGTGTTTTAGGCAGTATCCTAGAACCTGGAGACACAACAGTAAATGAGAAAGACTGATTAATAAATATGCAGACCTAAAAATAAATCTTTTTTGGTTTTTCTTTTTATCTAAAAAGTATGCTGAGATTGCAAGGTGAGCTGTTAGTAAACAGATGCAGTGACAGCAACTTCAGCTTGCTTTTGGAAATTAAGATTTTCCTGATAGCGGGCAACCAAAACAAACAATGGGAGCATCGAGGATAAGAGAGTAATGGCCTTCTAAGCTCCAGTGTTCCCACTGATTAACTTTATGAGCCAATATTTTAAACGACAAAATAACATTTTTTGTCTGTTTTCTGCGTTGAGGTCCTTGCATATGATTTTATTTGAAAAAGGAAACAAATTTTACACCTAAATTTTGGCAATCTTCTGTTTCTGTCTTCAATTTATTATCTCTGGTCCCATCAAATGAATTCATGTTTGTAGATGGGGACATTCAAATACTACCAAAGGCTAGTGTTCAATAACACTTAATTTTAAAAACTCTATTACTTGGCCATGAATTTTTAGCATATTTAAAAAAATAAAAGCAAAGGAAAGAACCTATCTCCACTTTCCTATATCTTTCTTGTACTTATATTTAAAAAACAAACACCCACCACCCACCCAACAAGAAGTGTTTTCTGTTATAAAGCAAGTCCTTTGTTAAAAACATCAGTCTGGAGCCTTAGCCAGTGTGGCTCAGTTGGTTGGGTGTTTTCCTGTGCACTGAAGGTGGTAGTTCGATTCCTGGTCAGGGCACATGTCCAGGTTTCAGGCTTGCTCCACACTGGGGAGCGTGTGGGAGACATGGTGTTTCGCTTTCACGTTAATGTTTATCATTCTCTCTCTAAAAAAATCAGTAAGAATATTTTAAAACAAAACAAAAGGTCAGACTGATATGGAGTCATTTTTAGCAATTTACCTGGAATACAAGCTATACCCAAAGTAAAAAGTTTATATGATCAGATAACCAAAAAGAGATTTCCAGCAAAATTATCCATTTTGTGCTTAACAGGAAATAAAATTCATAATGAGAAGATACTAATTTAATTTAAAATAAATGTTATATCATGCCCTGGCCAGTCTGGCTCATTTGGCTGGGCATGGACCTGTGCCCCAAAAGGTTGCAGGTCCAATGCCTAGTCAGAGCACATGTCCTGGTTTCAGGCTCAATTCCCAGTAGAGGGCGTGCAAGAGGCAGCCAAATCAATGTTTCACTCTTACCATGTTTCACTCTCACATCATTTTCTCTCTTCTCTTCCTTTCCCTTTCTCTCTCTCTAAGAAATCAATTGTTTAAAAAAGAAAAGAAATATTTTATCAAAATATTTTCGATGAATTCATACATTTGAGAAGAGAGAGCCTGCATTCTATTCTGGCTTTTAAAAGTAGGCCACTGAGACAAGTCAAGGAAGCAGAGAAAAATGTCAATTTGTGTGGTTTATTCATAAATGACACTTTCCTTTAGTTACTTATTCATGTAGCCAGAGGTTATAACATCATAATAGACAATTTGGAAAATGGACCTCAAGCAGTTAATGGCATCAAGCATGACAGACTCAACACAAAAAATGCTTTGTGAAATTCTCCCAACAGAAACTGAAATAAGAAACTGCCTAAGTTGTCATAAAACTGATTTGGTCTGAATAGAACAAAGAATTCCTGACTCTAAGGTTTTAAATTATATATACTTTTAGTTTTTGAATGAAAATGGGTTATGGGGATAGGTAGCAGGGGAATGAACCCAATGACCTATGATGGAACATTTACTTCAAGGGATTTGGGGGATAATTAATTTCTTGATGGAAACAAAAGACTAAACTACAACTTTAGCTGTTTTCAGATAAAATATGAAAAAAAGTTTTAGCTTTCTAGGGTCAAAACAGGAACAAAGTTCTTTAAACTGTATGAAGAAAAAATTTTTATCCAAAAGCAGCATAACATGCCAGCTTTTAAAGAAAACTGCCTAGAGTGGAAAGACAGCACTTAAAATAAAAAAAGTGAAATTCATTTATATATTTGGTTTTAATATTTAGTTTATCTACAAACAAGCTAAGCAATAATAATAGTCTAGGTTACTTTTATTTTTAACTAGGGAATCTTTACCTCTTAATATCCTTCACCTTTTCCACCTGTCTCCCCCCTGTTAAAATGTTAAGATTTTACATTTATTGTAGGTGAAGCACCATAAATACTGTTGTTAATCATAAAATAAGTGGAATTTTAATTTTCTCACACAGAGATGACACAGCTCCAAGAAGGCCCTTATCTCTAATTCCTATGATGGGGAAAAATATGGTGGGTCTCTCACTTTTAGTAGTTCTGCTAATATATATCTCTATTAGTGATAGGGAAAGGCACATATGTGGGTTTTGCTATTTGTGAGTCACTCTAACAAAAGACAAGGGGGAGGGGTGATACTAGAGGAAAAGTAAAACTGAAATTAACATATGAAAATTTGGGGCTAACTATAATTAATCCCATAAGCAATTCTCCTTCAGAAGAGAATACTGTATATATATTAACAGATAAACACTTGATCCCTTTCGAGCTTAGTATTTTCACTTTTAAATGTTTCCACTTTCCTATTTTGCTACCTCTAACAGCATATAAAATGTTAGCTGTGTAAAAACAGTCTTCTTAAAAAAGTCATACTTCATTTTCATAAAAATAGAACCTTACTGATCTTTTGATATTTCCTTCAATATATACTTCCTTTAATAATGGAATAATCTGGAAAGAAATCAACTTCTCTATTATTGTTTTTTAGTTCCACCATAATTCCAATTTCAGGTTTTCCAAAACATATGCAAAATATTATGAAGAAACTATGAGGCAATACTACAAACTAGTTACTCTTGCCATGACTAGTGGTATCACTAGAAAAATTGGGTTCTTTAATTTTTGGTTAAGTGATGAAAATAAAAATAAGAATTCCTTTCAGAAAAACGTGTTTTTCTTAAATCTGCCTTGACATTCTGATTTTTTTTCTCAGATATTTAAATAAACAGAAACGCTACCTTTAGAACACAGTTGCTGTTCACAAGGAGATTCCCTGGCTTAATGTCTCGATGTAAAATGCCAGCTGAATGGAGATATTTCAAACCTGAAATAACAAGCAGATTTAAGTGCAGATATTTAATTCCTTTTACTCAACCACTGATCTAGGGAAAATCATAGAAACAGAGAATACAGGATTTTAAACGGTTCCCTAACTAACTACATAGTGATCATGATTAAACAGCTTGACTTAGTCTTAGCTCAAAAAAATATAACTTTGCTACAGTAAAATAAAGTGTCATAAAAGGTTTACATAATCTAGAGATAATACCTGTAATTCAAAACATTATTTAGGTTTGTGTATAGATAAGCTTTTCTGGCCCAAATGCTGACTAATATCCTTAAGTTACTCATGTAAGTGTGGCTAGTGGAGCTCTGCTATTGATGACCCCTAACCTGTGATTCCGAGCATGCTCCAACAAAATACTTCCCATCAGCCAAAAAAGTCTTTCCCAGGACAGATACTCACTGATGCAACAAAATTTAGAAACTTGCCCAGGTTTGTTGGTAGTATTTTCTACCCCTGAGAATCCAGAGGGTAATAAACTACACTTTAAAAGACAGGGAGCTTTAGCACTGCCAGATAAAGGTCATAGCTTTAAGTCTTGTCTTTTGAATAAAATACA
>PVJN01032665.1:0-24002 GCA_004026805.1 Lasiurus borealis | reverse complement strand
AGTTAGGGGTGATAAGGCAGGCAGGTGAGCAGTTAGGGGTGATGAGGCAGGCAGGCAGAGGCAGTTAGGGTTGATAAGGCAGGCAGGTAGAGGCAGTTAGAGGCTGTCAGGCAGGCAGACGAGCAGTTGGGGTAATCAGGCAGGCAGACAAGTAGTTAGGGGCGATCAGGCAGGCAGAGAAGGGTAATATCTATCAGGCAGGAAGTGGAGCAGTTAGGGGTGATTAGGCAGGCAGACAAGTGGTTAGGGGCAATCACACAGGTAGGCAGGTGAGTGGTTAGGAACCAGTGGTCCTGGATTGTGAGAGAGTACAGGCCGGGCTGAGGGATACCCCCTCCATTATGTGCTCAAATTTCATGCACTGGACCTCTAGTTAATAAAAATGATGATGATGATGATGATGATGATGATGGTGATGCTTACTTTACAGATTAAGACACTGAGGCACAGAAAGCTAAAGTGAGCTGCGTAAAGTCTCACAGGTGTTAGATGGTGAAATCAGGATGAACCCAGTTCTCTCCGACCTCAGAATTTATTAACTACCAATCATCATGCTCCCAATAGTTTAAGACTGTTGATAACGTGTTACCATAAACCCTAATACTAGACTGCAGGCTCCATGAGAGAGGGGGTGTTTGAGGAATGTTCACTGTTCTAGGCCCTGTGCCTACAACATTGTTTGGCATGTAATTGATACCCAAGCAATTAGTGAATGAATAAAGAAATGACTGAATAAATGAGTGGAGAACTTTACAGGGCTGCTGAGGGAGGGGCTTCATGATTATGATTTAAGAGGTGCTTGTTGGAGTTGCTTTGAGTGGACCATTCCAAGGAGAAACTCATTCATGATGTACCACCTTTAGAGGCTAACAAATCATCAGCATCGACCATCTGCAGGAAATCATAATGGTACCTTCTGGGGAAGGCTCATAGCATATAAAGTACCTTTATTTATGCTTTCTTGCTTAATACTCATAACACCAGGTGAGGATTTATTTCCACTTTATGAGTGAGAAAGCTGGGGCTCAAGGTGACAGCCACAGTCCAGCCTTGTCCCACTCACTCATCCCCACACCATGGGCATTCTTTTTTCTTTTTCTTTTTTTTTTCTCATATTTTATTGATTTTTTACAGAGAGAAAGGGAGAGGGATCGAGAGTTAGAAACATTAATGAGAGAGAAACATTGATCAGCATTGTTGAGAGAGAAACATTGATCAACATTGATGAGAGAGAAACATTGATCAGCAGAGAGAAACATTGATCCCGGGGATGTGCCCACAACCAAGGAACATGTCCTTGACCGGAATCGAACCTGGGACCCTTTAGTCCGCAGGCCGATGCTCTATCCACTGAGCCAAACTGGTTAGGACTGGGCTGCCTTGTTTTCATGGGTTCTGATAGCCTCTGACCACTCCCATTCCACTCCCCACCCAGGGACCACAGGCCTGCATCTAGAGCTCTCCGAATCCTGGTATTCCAGGAATATACTGCTGAGTAACCATTGCAAAGCGGACTAGCTTCAATGGCCATTTGTTATCATCTCTCAGTTCTGTGAGGTGACTGGGCTCAGCAGAGCGGTTCAAAGCCTCTCATGTAGCTGCAGCCTATTACCATGTCGCCTGAAGGTCCCATTAGGCTGACTTTCCCTGTGGCCCCCGGAAGGATGGCTCAGCGGGGGCTGTTGACCCCTGTGAGCCTCTCCCTGTGATTGGGCTCCTCACAGCACGGTGGCGGGTTTCCTGAGAAGCATTCCAGGAGCCAGTGTTTAAGGGCATGAAGCAGAGGCCCCAGGCCAGACAGGGGCCTCACTCAGGTCCATGTCAGCATTGTTTCCACAGCGTCCTGTTGATGAAAGCCGCCCTGGGGCCCACCCAGGTTCCAGGGTGTGGAGAGACACATTCCCCCTCCTAATGGGGAGCAGGAAGGTCGTGTGGCCGAAAAGCACGTGGGACGGGAGCTGTAGTCGCAGCCATTTTTGGAAAATATGACCCAGCACACTCAGCTTTGTCATAGCCTGCAGTGGAGCTATCCAGCTGCAGATAAATTTCCATTTCCACACTCTGACTCTGCTTCTCATTGGGCACAGAGTACTAGTCCATTTATTGTTTTAACTGTTGCCAAGGTTATGTTTCTGTCCTTCCCTGTCATTAGGTCATACCCTTTTATACCTCCTGAGGCCATTCTAATGCAGATACATGTTTAGGTCCCGGGATAAGAGAGATGAGGGGTGTAGGGCATGGGTGAAGCCACCCCTGTTTTGTTTTACACTCACAATAGTCCTGGGTATCCCCGGAGCTCCCCAGCCTCTCAGCGAGAACCATGCAAGAACATGTACATAGATCAGTTCAAGCCCGTCTCAATGACGAAACCTCGTTTTATCGAGTTCACGACCAACCTCTCTTTCAGACCTTCTGTTCCAGTATTTCTCAGCAGCATCCACGTTCCGATCAAACTAGACTTCTCAGCACATGCTTCCCGGCCTGGTTTGCTCTGCTTTCTCTTCTCCCATCCCCTCACCCCTGTTTGTTTTACATTCACCGAAGTCTCAGATTCCACTCCACACCCCCATGTATTGAAATATTACAGTGGTACGTCGAGATACGAGTGCCCTAACATTCGAGATTTTTGAGATATGAGCCATCAAGTGAGCGATTTTTGTTTTGAAATACGAGCAACAGTTGAGATAGGAGTAATCGCGCGGATGGGCCGGCTGCACACCACCCACCAGTTTACCGCGACTCGAGCGTCTCACAGTTTCCCACGCCTCAAGGTTACGGAATGAATTACACTCGTATCTCGAGGTACCACTGTACTTCTTTCAAATGGCAAATTCAAAGAGCACTCCCTCTGGGTTGACTGCTGATTTCCCTGCCAGATGGGTGTAACCCTGCTCTTCTTGGCACCCCTGTGCCCCTTGCCTGCCACCCGTGCCCCCTGCCTGCCACCACTGACCTCATCTACTGGGAGTCACAGTCCTGTTTGGACTTGTCTCATTCCCTCCCCACACCTTTGCATCCATCCCCACACAACGCAGCACATCCTCACAGGTGACGGATTGGATTGCACTTCCAGGAATGTCACTCTCATCGTAAGGTCGTTGTCTCTAACTGTCTAGGCCTCTAAAAGAGCTCATTGGCCCTCAGGGAACTCTGTTCATTCACATTCATTCATTAGTCCACTGACTGTTCCAACAGGTATTGACCGGGCGCAGTCCCCATGCTAAACCGAAAGAGTGTCTTCACGCAGCTCTGGATTTACATTGAATTGTTCCTCTTCTGCAAGCAGAATCGTCTTACCAAAGGAAGTAGGCATGATGTCACTCCAATTCCAGCTCCTTGAAGACCCAACGAGATGCTGGCCCCAGGCCTGTCCACACAGGATAAGAGAGAGGAGGGTCCAGGACGTTGCGTCCACAGGAGGATCCTGGTTTTCTTCATCTACGCAGCATGCCCTTGGCAGCCAGACCTCGAAGTGGCTTTCAAAGGTGTCCCCCACGTTCACATCTGTGGGGCCTTCCTTGCTGACCCTTCGTGATTCTGCTTTTGCTCCATCTACCCAGGGCAGGGACGCCCCAGCCATGTCCCCCTTGTGGCTCCTAACCTGCTCCACTCCCTGGTTTGCCTTTGCTCCGTTCTTATAGGTCATTCTTTATATGTATGTAAAGATTTTGTAACTAACAGATAAAGGAGAGCAAATATATATATACATACCTTCTAAAGCTATGTATGTATATTTGCTCTCCTTTGTTAGTTATAAACTCTCATTTTTTAAAATATGTTTTATTGATTTTTTTTTTTTTTTTACAGAGAAGAAGAGAGAGGGCTAGAGAGTTAGAAACATGGATCAGCTGCCTCCTGCACACCCCCTACTGGGGATGTGCCAGCAACCAAGGTACATGCCCTTGACCAGAATCGAACCTGGGACCTTTCAGTCCGAAAGTTGATGTTTTATCTACTGAGCCAAACTGGTTTCAGCACAAAATCTCATTTTTGACTGGACTCGGACTTAGAGGTAGAAGCTCTCAGAGAGGACAGTCTACGTCTCTTCGCAATCTGCTCCTGGCGTCTTTCTTTGGCCTCCTTCATTCTCTTAGCCAAACGTTTAGCATCTTCTGCAGCCTCTTCCTTGTTTGTCTTAGTACGTTGTTTTCTCAGAGCAGTACGCCTGCGTTTGTGCTGCAGGACACGTGGAGTAACAAGACGCTGGATCTTGAGTGCTTTAGTCCTAGGTTTCTGACCTTCTTGGATGAGAGGCTTTCTCACAACATATTTGCAGACATCATCTTCTTTCGAGAGATTGAAAAGTTTGCGGATTCTGCTGGCTCTCTGGGCCTGGGCGATGAGGCACGGTGGTATCAATGAGACCAGGATTATCTTTCTCCCCCTTTTTACAAGGACCCAGTTGAGAACACTGAGATGGGCATCCACAAGGCAACCCCAAACAGATTGGCGTTTTCTCTCTCCGGGCCTCCTCGGTCTGTCACAGGAGTGCCCCTTACTCAGCAGCAGGCGGACTCGGCCATAGGTCACAGACACCCACCTCATGGGAAGACCTTGCTTGTCGTTCCCACCACTGACGTGCACCACATAACCCTGGCATTCACCTAGAGTGTTGGCAGCAACTTCTGTGGTCATCCGCTGCTCATAAAAGGTACAAATTTGCATTCATCGTCCACTTCAATGAGTTTCTGGCAGCCAGGGACTGGGAAAGAGATGCTGACCTGAAGCTCTTCTAGGTCATTCTTGAGACCAGGAGAAAGGAAAAGGGACGGCAAAAGCAGTCCCAGGCCCCTCAGGGATGACCTTCAGAAACGCCCAGCTCAAGGTGGGACTGATTCTTCCAGTGTACAAAGGTGGATGATGTAGCCACTCTGTGTTCCCGTGTCCTCAAGGGGAACATGGGGATAATCCTTACTTCGCCCATTCCAGCTGTGCCTCGTACGTGTGACAAGCAGCCCGTGAAAGTTACGTTTTCTTCTTGTTGTTGAATGATTGTTGTCTTGGGTCATTTTTTCTCAGAAGCTGAGTGAGACAAGGAAAGGTCTGATTTAGGCAAAGTCATGGGGAGGGCAGCTTCAGCCTAATTCTCCAGGGGAATCAGGAATGTGGGGTACCCATGTCACCAAGGGTACGGGCTCCCTGCGGAAGAATCCCCTGCAGGCCGTGCATCGACAGGCAAATCCGTAGCCCAAGGGCTGACCTCCAGGAAGAGGGACAGATATGGGCCTTGAGGGACAGATGTTCTTGGAGCTGGGAGGGACCAGCTACCGGGAGGGGACCATGGGACCTGGGTAAGGCCCACAGAGTGGGGCATAGTGTCTTCCACAAGCATCCTGGCACCTCTTGTCTTTGATTGGCCTTTTATTCCATAGCTCCTGTTCTCTTCCCTGCATTCCAGCTCCTTTACAACCCGCAGCCTGCTCCTTCGTCCAGCAAAAACTCTGAGTCTTACTATGTGCCGACTGCCAAGCGAAGGCCTGGGAATACATCACTCAACGAAATAGACAAAAGCCTGTGTTCTCGTGGAAATGGCCAGTGGTGGCAACTTTTACCACGTTTTAGAGCAGGGCTGACTTTTAGAAATAGCCAAATGTCAGACAAGGTGCAATTAGCTGCATAATAGCATTTTTTTACCCAAAGTAATTGCCATTTTAAATGAATAAAACCGATTTTTCTCCTCAGCCTATTAAATTTATCTGTCCCCGGCAATAATTTCCATAGGACTGTTAAAAAATTATACATTTTTTATTACACGGGTATATACTCATACTGCTGAAAACTTGAAAAATAGAAAAAAAAAAAACACAGGAATGAGTCACCTATAATTCAACTGACTTAATCCAACTACTGTTAGCATGGGGGGATTTTCTTTCTGCCTTATCTTTGTGTCAACTTTATTTTTTAAAGTATATTTGAGCCGAAACTGGTTTGGCTCAGTAGATAAGAGTGTCGGTGGCAGACTGAAAGGTCCCAGGTTCTATTCCGGTCAAGGGCATGTACCTTGGTTGCAGGCATATTTCCAGTAAGGGGCATGCAAGAGGCAGCTGATCGATGTCTCTCATTGATATTTCTAACTCTCTATCCCTTTCCCTTCCTCTCTGTAAAAAATCAATAAAATATATATTTTAAAAAATAATAAACTAAAATATATTTGAAGTAACTTATCTATATTTACATATTCCTTTCTCCCTTTTTGTTTTACCCTAAGGATAGCCGCACGGTCCATAGAAATGATATTTCCATGAATATATACTATGCTACGCTTTACTTCTCCATTGTTAGTTCTGTGGGCTGCTGGCCATGTCCTCACTATTCATTATTGAAGGGATCCACTCAGAAAACAGGTCCAAAAGAATCCCAGTTCCGTGTGAAGCAGTGAGACCATAACTGGAGAGAACTCGCTGGTTTCGCCACTCACTGTTTTGGATACAAGAGGTTCCTGGTGTCGCTTAAAAAAACAATGGGCTCACCCCGCGGTGTCAGATTTCACATGCTTGAGGGGTTCTTTATAAAAGTGCAGGAGCCTCTGAGAGAGAGGAATGCCCGGAATCTGATTCTAATCGGCCTGCGACTGCCCCAGCAGCCGTCCCCGCGCTGTGCTGTCCCCGAGTGCTCTGCTGCTACCTTTGGAGGCGGGCGCGGGAGGGGACAGGCAAGTGGCGGCCTGCCGCTGGCCGGATTGTTCTCGCCGAGGCCTCAGCTGACCCCGGAAGGGCCCTTGCTGCCGTTTGCCCGGAAAGGCCTCACGCCTGGTTGTCACTGGTGTTTGCAGAAGGCTCCCCAAGGCCACGGACATCTGCGAGACATGACGGAAGACAAAGGCAGCCGGGGAATCCCCCTGTGACAGGCGCTGGCCCCGGGGTCCTCGCAGAGCCACAGCCAGCCATTGTTCATCACAAAAGGCCCGAGTTGAAAGCTGCTGCTGATTCTGGGGTCAGCCTCTTGGCCGGTGGCAGAGGGACCGCGGGGAGGGACACAGAAGCGCCTGTGTCCGCAGCCCGTGGCTGACGGAGCAGCTGAGGGACCGCTGCCAGGAGCCGGGGCCCAGTCTAGAGAGGACCTGGCCCCCAGGAGACCAGGGGGACAGGCCGGGACAATGGGCCATTGGCTCTCGGCGGCATCTCCCTCCCGGCGTTGGCATTTGCTGCCTGTGCCACACTCTCTCGAGCTCCCTCCCTGCCTGCACACTGCAGCAGATTGTAGCGAAAACTGTCCGGCAGCCACCTGGATACACTCCTGGCGGGATGAATAAGCAAAAAAACGTCTGACTTCTTCTCTCCACGCCCCAGCCCCACCACCGGGCAAGGCCTAGAAAAAGAACAGGTTTGAAAAGCATAGGAACTATTCAAAGCAGGATGCGCGCTTTCAGGGACCCTCCCTGGACACTGCCACTGCCGCTGGCGGATATTTGACATTGATATGCAGAACACCCCGGATGAAGAAAGCAAGCACGTGGGAGGCAGAGACGAAGCCAGCAAGCAGGGGCGTCCTGAGAGCGTGTGTAAAGAGGCATTATCTCCGCGCTGCTGTCCGCAGCTTTCTCCGAACAGCTTCTGCAGCCCATCAAAGCCTCCACGTGACAAGTGACGTGGTGTCTGACATGGGCTGGGAGGGCAAAGGGTCAGGCCTGGCTGCTGGCACAGACGGGGGTCCAGGTAGCGCCACCCAGGACTAAAACTGGGAATGACCTCATGCTTAACGGACTTAGCCGGATGCTTTGTATTTTTCCTTGGAGGTGGGGGAAGGGGAAGGTCCTAAATTTACAGCTTCTGTAACGAAGCAAAGGAAATCAGGTTAAAACAAAAAAAAAATGAGCAAGCAAACCTCTCCTGTGACCCCACGGGTGGAATTCTGGGACTAGCCGCCCCTCTAAGGAAGCACACTGAAAGGAACACTAGGAAGACGCTGTGATGAGAGTCCAGCCTGCAGGCCGCAGACCGTTGTAAAGAGAAGGAGGCTCATCCATGGTGGCGGCCCCAAGGCCAGAAGCTGGTGTGCACCCTGAGGGCGGAGGGCCTGAGTTGGGCATTCACAGTGCAGTGAATTGCAAAGGTGCCAAGACACTCAGCATGGGGGAGTCTTGGCAGGTGTCCTGATATAAGGCTGATATGTAGAAAGGATGCTGTAATGTGCGTGTATCTATTACAGTGCTCCTCCTGCCATCTTCTTCCGCCACCCCCACCCACACCCTTCCAGTGCTGAATACCAAGGGTGGGCATCTCCAGGGACCAACCTGGCATCTGCCAGCCTGTAGGTGCACCAGCCAGGTCCCAGCAACAGCCACACTGTATGTCCCCTAACCAGGGAAGGCCCAGACAATAGTACTAGGAACTTGCTCAGCTGGGTTTTTCTGAGGAAAGAAAGTATTGAGCCAAAACCGGTTTGGCTCAGTGGATAGAGCGTCGGCCTGCAGACTGAAAGGTCCCAGGTTCGATTCCGGTCAAGGGCATGTACCTTGGTTGCAGACATATCTCCAGTAGGAGGCGTGCAGGAGGTAGCTGATCGATGTCTCTCTCTATCTATGTCTATGTCTAACTCTCTATCCCTCTCCCTTCCTCTCTGTAAAAAAATCAATAAAATATATTTTTAAAAAAAGAAAGTATTGAAAAAGTCATGTTCCCATACAGATGTGCCACGCTCCAGGCTGCAAGCTTTCCAGAGAATCCTCCTGGGCTCTCAGCACTGGTTTCTGACCCCTTTCACAGGTGAGAAAACCGAGGCTTAGAAAGGTCAAATAATTTACTCAGAGAACTAGAAGCTAGAAGGTGGCAGACATAAAAGTGGAAGCCAGGTGTGTCTAACTCAAAAGCCCATCTTTCCCACTCCACCTAATTCTGCCTCCTCTGCACCTGGCAGACAGCTATGAGGTTTGGAAGAAAAAAGGTCTGTGAGAAGTATGATGGCCTAAAGAGCATGTGCTTCGAAGAGAAAGTCAGCTGTAATCCTTCAGCCAGAAGTCAATCTCCCCAAGTGTCAGGGAGACTCCTTCTCCATATGTGACCTGGCACGTGTGACCTGCCTCGCCCCACTCACCTGCTCAAGAAAAGAGGTGCCACTGGTGTCACCTCTATTTCCTCCAAATTGCTTATCGTGGTCAACTACCACTTTCTTCGTGAAGCCTATTATTGGAAGATACGTATGTATTTCTCTCTGCCAGCCTCTAATATTTTAATGAGGATCCATGAATGATCTTGACTCCTTTTTATTTTTATTTTTGCTTCCCATACATGTTGCACACAACATAGGAGATGCTCATATCAGTTGATAGAAAGTCTCTCTGTCTCTCTCTCTCTTTTTGCATCCTACACGGGTTGCACACGGTACAACACCTGCTGAATAGCGGTTGAATGAGGACTGAATGTATGTGGGCTGCAGAACTGGTCCTTGAAAAGGCTGTGCATCTAGGGATGTAAGTAAGAAGGGGCACACGTTAGAAATATGAGACATGGTTATGGCCAGAGGAAGACTCTGGCCATGTTTTATGCAGAAGCCTCGCCTGGCAGGAATATGTGTCTTTCTGCTTTATGCTGACTTCCTGTAAAGCAAGACACCACATGCCCTCCCACCACCCCCCCCTCCCTGCACCCTTGATGCCCACATTGGAAGTGAGAAGATTCTTAGGTCCCTGATCAGTAGGAGCTGAATGGGCCTCTCCACACCCATTAGATTAAAATTATGTGTTATTGAAAGTCCCACGTTTTAACCATTATTTTATTTCTTCCGACAATAAGACAATAAGCAGACATGTTGCCCCCTGAAGCATTTATTTCAAACTGGAGAGTCTCAGAACGTGTCTTTAATTACAGAATTCAAAGGAAGCCCTTAGCATAACCTTGTTTTCCAGTTTTCAGATAGTCATTCCTTTTTTTCCTCTCATTTGTTTTCTCTTCCATTTGATAAAAATTTGTTACTTTTTAAAAAGACCTCAGTTCAAATCAAATGGTTGTTCAGTGTGTCCACATCTGCTATTTCATTCAATTACAGCGCTTTGAACGTAATCCTTACCTACAGATCTTTGAAAGGTAGAGCATACCGAAGTCAGTTTCGATACTTAAGGAAAACGGAATTTGCTTGGCTCTAGACCAGCCGCAGAGACACATGCCAAAATATAAGACTTGGAGCAGAAACTCCTCTAGCCCTGAAGCCACCTCAAGGCGAGATGGGAGAACAGATTTGTATTACCTCACAAGGACATTGCTCAGGACAGACTTCATTTCACCTAATTTGAGGACCGCACAATGATTATTGCAACGCCATTAGTTTCTTCATTTCTACCTTCATGTCTCACATCCAGAGAGAATGACCTTTCAGGTCTGAGCATTTTTTTTTTGAGTTACACAAAAGACTGTCAGATACTGGTTAGCTACAGCGCAGGCCCAGTGACAGTCTGGGCCAACTTCAAGGACTGAGAATAGCCTGTCAGAGGTGTCCTGGGTTTGGCTGAGATGACAAGGCCCTTCTACCCATGATTCCATCTGGATACATGGGCTGACCCAGGAATGACCTTGGGCAAGACTGTTTTATACACGTTGAGTCACTCCCTGAAGTGGGTGACAGCTGGAAGCTGTCTGCTGACAGTGTTCCCAGCAGCTGGTGCAACGTGTCTTTCATTTGAAGGGAGATCTGGATGGTGCAACGCAGAACCCACCACAAATATTCAAGTCCAGTTGGGAGAGATACGGAAGTACATAGGAAATGACAATACACTGGGATGGAATAAGAGAGTTAAATACAGGGCTCTGCGTGGACATCTGAGAGGTTGGCGAACTATATCGGGAGTTGCAGGGGTTTAATAAATACTTCCTGTTTTCCCTAAATGCTTTCTGAGCTGGTTAAGAGATACATAGGGGAGTAGCTGGAGAACTGATTACCACCTTTGTTATTGATAAAGCTGGCAAACAGCCCTGGGGCTAATGTGTGTGGCAGTAATGCACCATCCAGTATTGAACCCTGGCCTCTTTCTGATCCAGGCACAGGCAGTGCTGGACCACTGTGGGCCTCCCACCTAGAGGCATGACGAGGAAGGAGCAAGGCAGGATGGGAGCTCCCTGCAGCAGCTGCTCCCAAGAGGAAAGCAAGCAGTAGCAAGACTGGACCTGCCCTGTCCCCCCTCCCAGTCACCTGTCAGGTAGGTCAACCCACATGGGAGAAAACACTGGGACCGGGGAGCAAGCCTACTCTCACTCCTCCCGCGAACACCCATACAATGGAGGGCTGGAAAGTGTCTGCCGGGTGATGGTGACGGTGAGTTCCGGGAGGAGAGGAAGCCAGATTGCCAGAGGCTGGGGAGAGAACAGGAGGTGTGGGAGTGAAAGCCACGAAGCTCTACAACTTGGTCGAGTTTTGTTAAATGATTACTCCAGGAGGTAGAACCAGTGTCTGCAGAGTTTAATTTAACTTCATAAGTGTATTTTAGGGTAACTCTAGTTTGAGGGGCTATAATAGGTCTTGCTAAACTTCCTAGAGCAGTGGTTCTCAACCTTCCTAAGGCCGAGACCCTTGCATACAGTTCCTCATGTGGTGGTGACCCCCAACCATAAAATCATTTTCATTGCTACAGTTATGAAGTAGCAACGAAAATAATTTTATGGTTGGGGGTCACCACAACATGAGAAACTGCATTAAAGGGACGTGGCATTAGGAAGGTTGAGAACCACTGTCCTAGAGGAAGATACAAGAAGTAAACCATGAACATGTGTGTTGTGACCAGAGGACTCACAAGGAAACTACCTTGGGTCCGCTCCTGGGAGGCAGATGGAAAGATGGGACAGAGCACCAGTGCCCAGGGCATGTGTATTTCTTCTCCAGATTATTCACTGGCCAGATTCATAAAATGGAGGAAAAAGATATCGAGCTCAGTAGAAAGAATTTAAACCAACTAAAACCCCCCACTAAATTAAAGAAAAAATGTATATCACTCAAAAAAAAAAGTGCCAATAAATAGGCCCCCATGTTTCAGAGGCTTAACAAAAGCGGGAGTATAATTCATTCACGTCCTAGTCTACCACAGGTTGGTAGCTCTGCTTCATTTGGTACCTTCACCATCTAGGACATGTGGCCTCCAAGACAGATTAGGATGGAGAGTGAAGGATAGAGGTTCATAAACATATCCCATTGGACAGAATATAATCACATGGCTCCATCTAACTGCAAGGAAGTCTGGGAATTGTAGTCAGTGAGCCTTTGAAGAAGAGAGAAACTGACATGGTAAGCTCCTGCAAAATCCAACCCAGAATGAAAGTCTCACATAAGTAAGGTGATTCTTCACTCATCTTGAAGAAAAGTTTGTTATTGTGTGTGTGTGTGTGTGTGTGTGTGTGTTTAACAGACACAGATGTTTAAATTAAAGAAATAAACACCATTGAAGTGGAAATTATGACCCATAGCATGTGACACAATACCTGGCACAGAAGAGGGTCAGTCAATGTCTATTGATCAATTTAGCTGATGCCTAATAAGTCTTAACATTTAAGAAAAAAAAAAAAAACAGCAACACCAGCCCCAGAAAAGAGTATTTTTCTTCCCCAAAGCTGAAAACATTCTGGTTTTGCTCTCTTACTCAAGTTTTCCCACATCCTATATTTTTGCCCGTTGGTTTGGAGGCCATAATCAGGGGCAAGGAAAAGCGATGCTAAGAAAAGCAGAGCGGTTGGGCTGGGTTAAAACCGGTCACTGCAAAGTCTTGGTTTGGTAGATTTTCCGTTGCTCTTTTCTTCCTCTAGGAGAGTTTTGGGAAGCGGACTGTGGCTTGAGGGGTGCTCGAGGACGCTGGTGTGGTTCCTGGGGCTCTGGGAAGCGCCCCAAGGCCCCCCACGCCTCCTCGGTGCTTGCTAACGGGGGAAACTTCTAGAAAACATTCAGTTGCATAACTGGAGAAAAGCAATCGGAGAAAAAAGGTTTAAACTGTCTTGAGGGAGGCAATAGCTTGACTAACATCCTTAGTTAAAAATAAGTGATGAAAAGCAGCTTTTGAAACTGGTTATTTCAGCAGTTATGTTTTGAACCTTTTCTGAATCTGTGAAGCAGTGTAGGGAAGACAATGAAAGACGCAAAGAACAAATGGGCTGGTCTCCGCTCTCCAGGAACGAGTGGGAAAGACGGTCATTAAAAGCCCCGTTGGGTCCTAGCTGGTTTGGCTCAATGGATAGAGCGTCGGCCTGTGGACTGAAAGGTCCCTGGGTTTGATTTCAGCCAAAGGTACATGTCTGCGTTGCGGGCTCAATCCCCAGAGTGGGGTGTGCAGGAGGCAGCCAATCAGTGATTCTCTCACATCATTGATGTTTCTATCTCTCACTCCCTCTCCCTTACTCTCTAAAATTAATAAAAAAATATTATATGTGTGTGTGTGTGTGTGTGTGTGTGTGTGTGTGTGTATGTATGTGTGTATGTATATATATAAAAGCTCCATTGGATTACAAGGGGAAATGATTCGGAAGAGCAGTAAGATGGTGCAGAATTGGTGGGTGGGGTGCTCACATCAGGCGATCCAGGGCAGAGGCCCCCTGGGGAGCACAGGTGTGGTGGAAAACTCTAGAACAGTGGGTGCTCTCTGGTTGTACCCCACCAGCCCCATATGTATAAGTGGCTGAGATCCTGGTCTAAATAAGCCATCGCATTCGAGGGCCTTGCTGTCCAGCTCCTACAGCAGGTATAGACATTAGGGCCTTGGAATGGTGGGGCCCCTGGGACATTTTGCTGGAAGCAGCCCCAAAATGGGGGTTTAAAATAAAGGCTCCGGGGCCTGGCTGGCATGGTTCAGTGGTTGAGCATCAACCTATGAACCAGGAGGTCACAGTTGGATTCCTGGTCAGGGCACATGCCCTAGTTGTGGGCTTGATCTCCAGTATGGAGTGTGCAGGAAGCAGCGGGTCAATGACTCTCTCTCATCATTGATGTTTCTCTCTCTCGCCCTCTCCCTTTCTCTTTGAAATCAATTTTTTAAAACAGGCTCCAGGAGATTCTCAGGTTTGGGACACCAACAGGTGGTTCTTTAATGTCGTGCAAAGGGGCTGACGAGCACTCTGAAGGGCGGGGAGTGAATCAAAGATTTGTGAGGAGTGGCACACGCCATGCCATGCTTCGAGAAGGTCCCTGGGATTATGGGTAAAGGAGCAATGGTTAGGGTGATGCCGAAATGGAGAAAGTCCAGAGAAAGAGTCATTTCTGAGACAGATGCTCCTCCCAGTTGTTGAACCCCTGTACGACTCCCAGCCTCAGCCACCTGCAGAGACTAATAACATCCCATTATCACGAATATTCAACTTTCCCCGGCTTGTTAACTCACCGCTATAATGCAGGATCTCAAGTAAGCACATAACTTAATTCTGAGCATCTTGACTTGCAAGAAATAAAACAAAACACGCTTTCCATCTTTTGCATTAGCTCATAAAAGGAAGCACAGCCCTCTGTAATTTCCTACTACCAAATTCTAAAACAGCTAGCACTCAGGTCTTTATTTATTAAAGGGAAATTAAATAACACACAGCCAGCATCTTCCAATGCAGATGAGTCCCCATAAAGGCAGAACACACAATGTAAGATCTTTATGATTTGGGTGGGGCTCCAGGGTAAAATAATCTGGACATCTTTGGTCGAGGGTGGTTCTGAATTAGGGACATGTGACTTACTGCTCCCCTGCTGTTCAATATAGCCTGACCGTCACCTGTCATGGCTTCTCCTGCCTTCTGTCTCAGGAAAGATAAATGTACAGGGACCCCAATTAGATCATGCCAGAGAGAGTGGAAGAGACAGGAAGATAAGAAGACCAGGGATCTGAGATGTCACCGAGGTGGGGACTGGGGTGAGGAGGGTGAGTAAATGAAAGGGCATGGCTTTTAAGTGTTTCAAACGCCAGTGGCACCACCTTGGAAAGATCCAGATCATATCTTTCAAGCAATCGATATTAGTTCCTTTCCTTGCTTCCCAGAACTGGAACTGATGTCCTTTCCAGTGCGGTGCTTTTAGCTAGAGACACTCACACTCCCCACCCCCGCCTCTCTTCCACGCTTGTGACCTCAGGAAAAGAGTCCCTACGAAAGCACCTACGAGATTTTTAGGTGATGAGGTTCCTGCATTTCACCCGTTGTTTCTCCTGTTTCCCTCCGCTCTGAGCCACAGGTCTTCCCCTGTGTTCCTCTCAAAGGTGTGCACACTGTGTTGCCTCGGGGCCTTTGCATGTGCTGTTTCCTCCTCTGTCTCACAGATCTCCACTTGGTTCCTTCTCTCATTCTGATCTTGGCTCAAATGTCACATCTAATGTTGCCCCCCCGCCCCTCACCCCAACCTTCTCATGGTTCCGTCTCACTCTTCTCCCTTGTACATATTATCATTGGACCACTATGCATGTTACTGGTTTGTTGTTTTTCTCTCCACCCTACTAGGAAGTTTGCTCTGTGGGGACAAGCATTTGTGCTTGTTTTGGTTGCTGTGGTTTTTAAGGGTGTCTGCTGTATATATAGCAGGGGCTCAATAAATGTTGACTGCGTAAATAAATCAAGATTCCTAGAAAAGCCCTGAACTGGACACGGAGTCTTTACATGGCTTCCTGTGTGTGATGGGAAGACTTCAGTCAGTACCCAATAACCCTGAGATACAAAATCTCCACTATTCCTGCAAACAACCACCACCAAACAAAGCCAGGCCTTGACATTTGACAGAAGCAGTGAGACCAGCTGTAGGCCAAGGCAAAGTGGATGCTTTTTTTTTTATCCTCACTGGAGGATATGGGTTATTGATTTTTAGAGAGAAAGGGAGGGAGAGAGGAAGGAAGAGAAGGAAGAGAAGGAGGAGGAGGAGGAGGAGGAGGAGGAGGAGGAGAAGGAGAAGTAGAAAAAGAGAAGGAGGAGGAGCAGGAGGAGAAGGAAGAGGAGCAGGAGAAGGAGGAAGAAGAGAAAAAGAGGAGAGGGAGGAGGAGAAGAAGAGGAGGAGGAGGCAGCAGCAGGAGGAGGATGATAATGATGATCATGATGATCATGAGGAGAAGGAGGAGGAGGAGAGAGAGGGGGGGAGGAGGAGGAGAAGGAGAAGAAGTAGAAGAAGAGAAGGAGGAGGAGGAGCAGGAGGAGAAGGAAGAGGAGCAGGAGAAGGAGGAGGGGAAAAGAGGAGGAGGAGGAGAAGTGGAGGAGGAGGAGGCAGCAGCAGGAGGAGGATGATAATAATGATGATGATGATGATGATGAGGAGGAGGAGGAGGAGGAGGAGAAACATCATGTGAGAGAGAAACATGGATAGGGGTTGCCTTCTGCATGAGTTCAAACCTGTGCTCAAACCTGCTACCTAGGTATGTGCCTGAGCTGGACTTGAACCCACAACATTCTGGTATACAGGATGGCATTCCAACTAACTTAGGGAGCAGGCTAGGGAAAAGTGGGTCCTTTCTTTTTTATGGGCACCTTCCATCTCCCCTTTCCTTCTTTCGTCTCTCTTTACTCCAGGCCAACCCGGGGCTAATCCACTAATCCTCTCTAGACTGCATTAAGCGATAACGGACGGTTTAAGGTGTTAGTACTGCAGGGAGTACTTATTCTTTAGAAAGAAATCCTGAAGACCCAAAGTTGGCCAGGATCAGAACGATGAATCTCACCTGGTAGAATTTCAGATTCTGCATGTTTCGGGCGGGGGGTGCGATTTGGCACTCTGAGTTACTGGCCAGGAACAGAAAGTCAGTGGTTAGGATGCAACAAACCTGCAACATTGGTCAATTGGAAGCCAAAACAGCAAATAGAAATATTGTCATTTCTTCTAGATACCCTTCTCCTTCACTTACCAGTAAATAGTAAAACTTTGCCCCTCCAAATCTGAGCTCATTTCAAAGCCAAGTCTGCCTTTATCTTTTCTTCCTGTATTGTTGGGTTTCCCTGCTATCAGATCAAGATCTCTATTTACTCCTAACCCATGTGCAGGTAGGCATAAGCATGTGTGCAGACACACATATGTACACACACACACACACACACACACATTTTGCCCCCTGTGCACTTCAAATGCTCTGGTCCTTTTCCAGGGTCATTTCGCCTAATTCCCCTTCTACCTCCCACCAGAGCCGCTGCTGGATTTGTATGTTCAGCGGCACCTCAACGCCTGGAAAAAGTACTGGTGCGGAGGGGCAGACCCTGCCTACTCCACCCTCAAGGCCAGTCAGTCCTTCCCAAGGCCGGGGCCTGCGAATATGTCAAAGAGGCGGGGCAAATAGGGCCCTGGCTGGACCTTTCTGGCTTTGTGGCTGAGTAGAGGTCACCCCAAGTCATAGGAATCCAAGAAGCTGGGTTCACTTGGAGTCTTTGTGAGCAGATTTAGTGTGTCTTCGCTAAATGAGATGTCTTGGGACCTGTGGGTCTGCTCTTCTTCTTCCAGGTGCTGCTTTTTTTTTTTCTTTTTAGTGATTTCAGAGAGAAAGTGAGAGGGAGAGAGAGACATAAACATCAATGATTAGAGAGAATACTTGATCAGCCGCCTCCTGCACGTCCCACATTGGGGACCGAGCCTGCAACCCCGGCATGTGCCCTGACTAGGAATTGAACTGCAACCTCCTGGTTCATAGGTTGATGCTCAGTCTGGCTCCCCAGGCTTTTTAATCTGCTCCAAGGCCAACCGAGGACACTCAGCGTATTTTAAGTCACTCCCCCCCGCAACTGTGTGGTACTACAAATCAGCCTCATCCCATGCCATACTCATCTTTCACACTCATCTCCTTGGTAGACTTATCAAGCCTGCAAGCTCCAGGTTTCTTTATGCCCTTTAGCTCAAATTTAGAGTTCAAGTTCAAACTCTCGCCAGAGGTCCAGCCCATAGCTCCAATTTTCCTCTGGACCTTTCTATCGTGTGTCCTCATTAACACTGATTTACACTGGTAGCCCTAAGTTGAAACTCCTGATGGTGCTCTGGATTCTTTTCTTTCCTTTATCATAAGCACCCATCAAATAGCATCTAGATCAGCGGTTCTCAACCTGTGGGTCAAGATCGCTTTGGGGGGTCGAATGACCCTTTCACAGGGGTCGCCTAAGACCACCAAAAAATGCAGATATTTACATCACGATGCACAATAGTAGCAAAGTTTCATGATTGGGGGTCACCACCACATAAGGAACTGTATGCAAGGGTCGCGGCCTTAGGAAAGTTGAGAACCACTGATCTAGATTCTAGAAGATCTCTCTCTGTCTAGAATTGCAGTTTTCACTCCAGCATTTGGAGGACAAGATTAGCTTGGGAATTTCCTAAGCTGCTCTAACAGTAGGTACTCAGAACAGCTGAAATCTATTGCGTCTGCGCTGGAGGATGGAAGTCTGAAGTCCAAGTGCTGACAGGGCCGTGTTCCCTCGGAAACCTGCAGGGAAAGCCTTCCTTGCCCACCTCCTGGATTTTGGTGGTTTGCCAGCAATCCCTGGCATCCCCTTGGCGGTAGATGCTTCACTGCAATCCTCTGCTTCCACGTGGCATTGTCCCCGTGAGCTTCTGTCGCATGGGCCCATCTTCTTATACGGACACGCTCACATTGGATGAGGAGCTCAGCCTACACCAGTGATTATCTCCACTGATTATCTCTGCAAAATGACAGCTACTTCCAAATAAGATCACGTCTTATGGTCCTGGGGCGGTAACCCTCCCATGTATCTTTTTTTTTTTTTTTAGGAGGCGGGGAGGAGGACATGATCCAACCCAAAGCACCTAGTGAGTTAAGACCTTATTTGTTAAAAGAAATGCAGATCTATAAGGAAAAGTAAAAAATTCACATGCATTTCTAAGAAAAAGCCAGCGACTTTACAGACATACTCATCTTGCGGTGGCTGTTTGGGTTCCCTTCCCAGACCTCCAAGAGTACAACTTTCCCTCGTCTCTCTTCACCCTCTTCCATCTTCGAGGTCTTTTTGGCGGGAAAGTTTGAAAAACACTGATAGAAAACCAGGATTGGTCTATCTCTGAGGACAGTGGTTCTCAACCTTCCTAATGTCACGTCCCTTTAATGCAGCTCCTCATGTTGTGGTGACCCCAACCATAAAATTATTTTCGTTGCTACAGCAACGTGGCATTAGGAAGGTTGAGAACCACTGCCTGAGGAGCTGTTTCGGCTGCACAATTTACAGCCACGTAACTAAAGCCAGGTCTTTACCAAGAGGTCCGGAGCTGGGCAGGTCACTTTCCTCTGTCCCATGTGCTTCTGTCCTCATGTTCACCCTCTCCTAATCACACGTGGCCTCTTCACCTCCGGCATCTTGTCTGTGTTTTGGAGAAGAAAGGACAAAGGGTAAAGGGCAAAGGGCACGCACGTGCCGAGTCTGAAGGCTTTATTGTGAGCCCTGCCCGGTGCCTTCCACTTATATCTCCTCTGCCAGCTCGAAGTCACATGGCCACCATAGCTGGGAAAGGGAGTGTGTTAGCCAGGCATGGGCTCTGCTGGGAAGGAGAGAAAGGATGTTGAGCAGACAGCTTGCAGTGGCTGTCCCAGCTGGCTTTTTCTGCTTCTTGTGCTTCTTATCTTCCGGCCTGTTACACTTCTGGGCACACACAGGAGACTGGCCGATGCCTGTGTACTGACTGCGAAGGATCTCCTCGTCTCGTAGCAGGAGATTAAACACAAATGATATACACAGTGGAATGCAGTAACGCTCAAGTGCCAGAACGACCGGGGCTGCAGAACGCAGGGAAGGAGACAGGCCCATTTGAGTTATGCAGGTGCACCATGAAGGGGGATGAAATCTGAGCTGAATTGTTTTTTAAATAAATTTTATTGATTTTTCACAGGAAGGGAAAGGGATAGAAAGTTAGATACATTGATGAGAGACATCGATCAGCCGCCTCCTGCACACCCCCTACTGGGGATGTGCCCGCAACTAAGGCACATGCCCTTGACCGGAATCGAACCTGGGACCTTTCAGTCCGCAGGCCAATGCTTTATCCACTGAGCCAAACCCGTTTATGCAGAGCTGAATTTTGAAGGTTGGGTAGGACCGACAGACCCCCAGCAGTTGTCATGAAACCCTGTTTAGAGTCCCCTCCACTGCTCAGGTGACAGAAGGCACAACACAGCAACCCGTGTGCAGTTCTTTCTCTCATTCTACATGAGTGAGCCTTCACGCCTGTCCCACACTCAGACCCGCATCTTCTATATCTCTTTCTTGGAACTGATTCTAGTTGAGCTAGAAGAATTGGTCAATGTCTGGGTCTCAACCCTAGAGAGGGCCTCATACCCAAATGCATGTCTTCTGTGGCCACCGTGGTCCCCAACACCCTCAGCAGTCATTACCACTCAGTCACTTTCTCTTTTCAGGGACTCCCAACACCCAGAACCTGCCCTGACCCGAGAACCCTCCCACACAGTGGGCCTTTTCCACTGTCACTTCCCGAGTACCACTACTAAGGTGTTATGAGTCTTTCTGTGGCTGCATGACATACAACCTGTCCCCCTCCCCCCACTCTCCCTCGCTCCCAGCAGTTTTTTAATTTTTCAATTTCTTTTTAAAAATATATATTTTATTGATTTTTCACTGAGCGGAAGGGAGAGGGATAGAGAGTTAGAAACATCGATCAGCTGCCTCCTACACAACCCCTCCTGGGGATGTGCCTGCAACCAAGGTACATGCCCTTGACCGGAATCGAACCTGGGACCTTTCAGTCTGCAGGCCGATGCTCTATCCACCGAGCCAAACCGATTTTGGCAATTTTTTCAATTTCTTGACCTTTCCTTACCGTTCAGATAGCAGTGAGGGCCTCAGCATGGACTACCCACAGAGTAGGATTACTATGGGGGGAATGCAAAGCAAAAGCAGGAACTCAGCACTTGACCTCTGAGTTTCAAAATGCTCTTGGAACTAACTCACGGTGGAGGGAATCATCGGAGAGAAACAGTTTTGAATACTAAAACCGAGTCTCCTAAGAACACCGAGGCTAGGCCCCAAACCATACGTTTGGAAGAAAGCCTGAGGAAGCCGGAGAGGGCTTTTCAGATCTTCCAGCCTGTTACACTTCTGGGCACACACAGGAGACTGGCCGATGCTTGTGTACTGATTGCGAAGGATCTCCTCGTCTCGTAGCAGGACATTAAACACAAACGACATACGCAGTGGAATGCAGTAACGCTCAAGTGCCAGAACGACCGGGGCTGCCGAACGCAGGGAAGGGGACAGGCCCATTTGAGGCAATAACTCTGCAGTTTGGGGTGAGGCAATGGGGAGCATTAGGCCCCGAAGTGAGTTTCTGGGAAAGGAAGCCTGTGCCCAGGAGGGCTTGAGGGATCCCTGGGGCAGAGAGATCCCTGGGGCGGGCGAGGGGGACTAGGCAGCCCTGTAAGCAGCTGAATGTTGTCCTGAGCGGCTGAGAACAGCTCGGACTGCCAGCAGACCTGCGGAGGTCAAGCGGTTGGGTGAGGACGACACGCCACCCAGGGCAGCAAGGTCACAGCACTGCCTGCAGCCCAGGCAGGAATGTCAGGGAGGGGACAGACATGGGCCACACAGCCACAGCGGTGCCAGCATGAGCCCGTGATGACCAAGTGCCACAGGCAACCTATCCATGCTCCCCCTCCCATCCCCCCCACCTCCCTCCCAACACACACTGTGATCCCGCCAACGCCTCTAGGAGCTTGGCTGCAACCTGGGGAAGAAGGAGGCCGGAAAAGCACTCAGCTGGCGAAGAAACGTCCTGGAGACAGTCTTTCCTGGACTGGGATTAAGCTTTTTGCCACCAGGAGGAATGGGAGCCGGAGATAAGAAATTACCCAACAGAAAAAGAAGGAGAAGAGACATTGTCAGCACCCCTGAGCTAACGGCCTGTGACATTCGGACCTCCTGCATTTTCTTCATCGTGAGATACCACACAATTCAATCATGTTTAAATAAACTTTTTTTCTTGGACAGATTTAGGTTTTCAACGAAGTGGTGGAAATGGTACATCCCTATGCATCCTACACCCAGTTTCCCCACATTACTCACAATGAGTGAATGGGTCTGGCTACTTTATTACCAACCAAGGTGCACACCTCATTCAGACTCTCTTCATTCTCACCTCCGTTCTTTTATTGGTTCCCATCATGGTTAGCAACCATCTTTTCTTGAACTCCTCTTGGCGGTGACAAGTTTTTCTGGTTTCCTTATTTTTGGTGACCTTGAGAGTTTGGGGAAGTACTGGTTAGGTACTTGGTAGAACGTTTTTCTCACGAGGAGACTGGGGTTATGTGTTTGGGGGAAGAGGGCCGGAGAGGGAAGTGACATTCTCATGTCAGATGAAGCGCATACACCAAACCATCCACCTAGTTTATTACTGTTGATGCTAATGTAATGTATCATTACTGGCCGAAGTAGTGTTTTATTAGGTTTCTCCCTAGGAAGGTCACTTCCCATCCCCTTTCCATTCTGTAACTGTTGGGATCTTCAGCCTATAGTCAAGGAGAGAGGAGTTCTGTCCCATCTCCCGGAGGATGGAGTACCTGCATAAATGATTTGGAATCCCTCTACATGGGATATCCGTCTTCTCTCCCTTTACTCATGAAATCATTTCTGTACATCAGAATAGACTCAGGGATACTTACTTTATACTTTGGGTTATAATCAAGCATTGCTTGCTTTATTTTCTCGCTCCAATTGTTCTAGCGTTGGGCACCAGGCCCTCTTTCAATTGCCTCCTGTATCCCTTTGACATACCACCTTCCTTGTTTTTGTTGTTGGTTAAAAAAAAAAATCTTGTTTGGAACACTTCCTTACCTTCAGGCAGAACATGCTTCAGGCTGATCTTGTCTATTTCTGGTCCCAGGCCTAGAACCAGCCATTTTTCCTAGGAGACCTTGCTCCTTTTATTAGAGATCATGTTAAAAACAAGATCTGAGTGCCAGGCATGCTCGTTGCTACTGGAGTGTTGTTTCTAAGACCACTTAGCTCACAGAGCAAGGAAATCTATGTATGCGTTCTAACCCACGTATATATGCCTATCTGTAAATCTCTTTACGTTTCCCTTTGTATCTAGATTAAGCTACACATTAACTCATACTGATGTCTCTGAACTTAATCCACATGGATCATTTAGCTTCCTCCCCTTGCTAATCTATTACCTCCCTTTCCAACAGTGAAAAACCTGGTATACCATTCATTCACTCATTCATTTCCAGTATACGCTTATAGTGGTTTCAGCATCCATTTTTAAAAATATTCATCTGCCAGAACCGGTTTGGCTCAGTGGATAGAGCGTTGGCCCGAGGACTGGAAGGTCTTGGGTTCGATTCCGGTCCGGGTCATGTACCTTGCTTTCGGGCACATCTCCAGTGTGGGGTGTGCAGGAGGCGGCTGATCAATGTCTCTCTCTCATCGATGTTTCTGACTTTCTATTCCTCTCTCTTCCTCTCTGTGAAAAATTAGTAATATATATATATATATATATATATATATATATATATATATATATATATATATACAAACATTCATCTTGTTTCCGTCTTTCCTTATTTTCTGCCACGTTGGATCCTCTAGCCTCTGACACCAATACGTACTTTTGATCATTTCTCTTGTAGCCACACCTCTGAGGTTTTTTCTACGTGAATATATTTGTCAAGTGCTGGTTTGCCTCGGACCATCCCTAAACCTGGATGGCACCTACCCATTTCCTTCGGCCTCCCCAGTCCCATCACCTTCCCCATTCTCTGCATTTTGGTGGAGTCCGGAATCTCATTTGATGGACGAGGAGACTTCCCCCAAGGAGTTCAGAGGCTTGCTTCCCTCGGGACTGTAGCAGCTAACCTGTTTTCACCATGTCTCTCCATTCATCCACTAGTATGGAGCCCCTAGCACCTGCCAGTGCTGGAATAGACATCTCGGTGCTGGCACTGCGGGAGCGAGCGCACAACGGGGACACAGCGCCGGGCCTGGGAAGGTCCGCCCGGTTCGGCTCCTCGGAGCGTTCTTGCTCCTTCCCGGGGCCGGAGCCGCCTGCCGGGAGGAGGATCCGGAGCTCGGCTGCACGCTCCGCTCCAGCAGCCACCCGCCCGCCCGCTCTCTGGGCGCCGGGCCACCCGGAGAGGCCCC
>PVJN01032664.1:0-24003 GCA_004026805.1 Lasiurus borealis | reverse complement strand
AGTGCAGGATTCTCCTCAGTCCAGTTCACTTACCATAGCTATATTCAAGCAAACAGGATTAAAGTGCAACTGTAGCATAGAAGGCTACAATCTATTTTCCTGTCAATATTTTTCTTTGCCTGAATACTGATTAGACTCTAGCCTAGCCTAGGCGACTACCTCAAAAATAAGGCATAAGCCTATTAACTGCCCCCTCCCCACAAAAAAGACACCTATTTTAATATAATGGACAAAGTGGTCACAAAACTTTAATTTCAATGCCCCAGTGATGATGAGTCCAGAGTATTTTATTTTGCCATTTCTATGAATAAAAGCTCATTGCTATTGCAAGGACTATTTATTTATTTATTTTCTTAATCCTCACCCGAGGATATTTTTCCATTGATTTTTAGGGAAAGTGAAAGAGAGAGGGAAAGACAAAGAGAAACACCAAATACGAGAGAAGCACATCAATCAGTTGTCTTCTGCACGAGCCCTGACCAGAATCTAACATTGGACCCTTTGGTCCATAGTCCAATGCTCTATCCACTGAGCCAAACTGGCTAGGGTGCAAGGACTATTTATTAATTAAACTTATTGAGGTAACATTGGTTAATAACATTATATAAGTTTGAGGTATATAATTGTGTAGTAGAGGCCCAATGCCCAAATTCATGCACCAAATGGAGTCCCTTGGCCTAGCCTGCAGGATTGGGGCCAAAATTAGCCCTCTGATATCCCTCAAGGGGTCCCAGATTGCTAGAGGGCACAGACCAGGTTGAGGGAGCCCACTGGTGCATAATTGGATCCAGGGAGGGGTGCAGGAGGTTGGCCAGCAATGGAGGGACCCAAGGAGGGCTCCAGGGTGTGTCTGGCCCATCTTACTCAGTCTCAATCAGCCAGACCCCAGCAGCAAGCTAACCTACCAGTTGGAGCATCTTTCCCATAGTGGTCAGTGCACATCTTGTTACTAGTTGACTGGTCAACTTCCCCCTGCTGGTCAGTGCACATCATAGAGAGCAGTTGAGCAGCCTTAGCATATCAATAGCACATTACACTTTGATTGGTTGAATGGACGACCAGACACTTAGCATATTAGGCTTTTATTATATAGGATCATCTGTATATTGCATTGTGTAGTCACCACTCAAAGTCTGTCTCCTTCCAAAAATAATATCTAGAATAGGTGACATAAGTATTACAAAATTCTTTTTAAAAAAATACTTAAATGAAATATATTGGATTCATTTTATATGGAGAGGCAAAAGATCCAAAATAGCCAGCACAATATTGAAGGAAAAGGACAAAGACACTACTCAACTTCAAGATTTGCTATAAAGCTACAGTAATCATGACAGTATGGAATTGGAAAAATAATTGGAAAATGGATCAATGGAACAGAATTATCTAAACATCATGTCTACCTCTGTTCTTTGATTTGGCTTCACTCTGTATTGGCTTTATTTTCAGGCTCCCTGTGCTATGGAAATGGATGCCAATAGCTCCAAAAGAATGGTGTCTTTTGTTCATGTCATATAAATATAGTCAATAGATGTTTGACAAAGGAGCAAAGGCAATACAATGGAGAAAAGATAGTCTTTTAAACAAATAGTGCAGGGAAAACTGGATATCCCCAATAAAAATAACAATAGCATCTCAACCCAGACTTTATATCTTTCACAAAAGTTAACTCAAAATGGATCATAGACATAAATGTAAAGTAAAAGAGTTAAAACTCCTACAAGATAACACAAGAGAAATTCTAGAGAACCTTAGATGTAGCAAAGACTTTTTATACATAACACCAAAAATGCAATACATGAAGGATATAACTGATAAACTTGACTATTAAAATTAAAAACTTGTCTTCTGTGAAATATATTGTAAAACAATGAGAAATAAGATTCAGATTCAGAGAAAAACTTTGCCAAAGACATATTGGATAAAGTACTGTTTTTAAAATATGCAAAGAACTCTTAAAACTCAACAATAAGAAAGCAAGCAACCCCTTTAAAACATGGGCCAAGCACCTTAACAGACACCCCTCACCAAAAAAGATATATAGATGAAAAATAAGCATATGAAAAAGGCTTCACATTTTATGTCACTAGGAAAAAGTAAATTAAAACAAGTTATCTCTACATAATGATTTTAATGGCTAAAATCCAAAACACTGAAATAAATGCTGGCTAGGAGACTGACCAACAGGAACTCTTACTTTGCTGGTGTAAATTTAAAATGACACCTCCATCTTGGAAGATAGTTTGCCCATTTCTTATAAAACTAAACATACAATCCAGCAACTATCCTATATAATAAAGAGGTAATATGCAAATTAATCCTCATGCTCTCACAACATAGCTGCCTATGACCAGGCTGGCAAGGGGGTTAGTGAGGGATGACTTAACGATTAAACAAGTAGGCTACATGGGGTGACCAGGCCAGCAGGGGAGTTAATGAGGGATGACCAAATGAGGGAACATCAGGCAGTGTGGGGAAACCAGGCCAGTAGCGGGAGGCATTAAAGGATGACCAGGCAGGTGTGTGTGTGTGTGGGGTGGGGGAGTTAGGAGCAACTAGGCCAGCAGGGGTGGGGAAGTTAGGAGCAATCAGATTCGGAGGGGAGGGGGGGCAGTTACAGGTGACCAGGCAGGCAGGCAGGTGAGCAATTAGGAGCCAGCAGTCCAGGATTGTAAGAGGGATATTTAACTGCCAGTTGGGATCAGACCTAAATTGGCAGTGGACATTTTTCATGGGGACGTGGATTGGACAGTGTCCAGGCTGCTGAGGTGACCAACCCAAACCCCCATACATGAATTTTGTGCACCGGGGGCCTCTAGTGTTCTTTTACTTTTAATTTTTTAAAATAAATCTTTATTGTTCAGATTATTACAATTGTTCCTCTTTTTTTCCCCCATATCTCCCTTCTACTTGGCTCCCACCTACCCTCTGCCCTTAACTCTCCCTGATTGTCCTCATCCATAGGTGTATGATTTTTGTCTACTCTCTCCCTGCATACCCCCTCACCTCTTTCCCCCTGAGAATTATCAGTCCACTACCTTTCTATGCCCCTAATTCTATTATATTAACCATTTTATTCTGTTCCTCAGATTTTTAATTCACTTGATTTTTAGATTCATTTGTTGATAGATACGTATTTGTTGTTCATAATTTTTTGTCTTTTACCTTTTTCTTCTTCCTCTTCTAAAAGAGTACCTTTCAGCATTTCATATAATACTGGTTTGGAGTTGATGAACTCCTTTAGCTTTTTCTTCTCTGTGAAGCTCTTTATCTGCCCTTCAATTTTAATGATAGCTTTGCTGGATAGATTATTCCTGGTTGTAAGTTCTTGCTATTCATCATGTTGAATATTTCTTGCCACTCCCATCTGGTCTGCATTGTTTCTGTTGAGAAATCAGTTGTATGGGTGCTCCCTTGTAGGTAATGAACTGTTTTTCTCTTGCTGCTTTTAATGTTCTCTCTTTGTCTTTTGCTCTTGGTATTTTAATTATGATATGTCTCAGTGTAGTCCTCTTTGAATTCCTTTTATATGGGGTTCTCTGTGCTTCCTGGACTTCTAAGTCTATTTCTTTTACCAGATGTTGGAAGTTTTCACTCATTATTTCTTTAAATAGGTTTTCAGTATCTTGCTCTCTCTCTTCTTCTGGCACCCCCACAATTCTGATGTTGGTATGCTTGAAGCTGTCCCAGAGGCTCCTTACATTATCTTCACATTTTTGGATTCTTTTCTCTTCTTGCTTTTCCAGTTGAGTGTTTTCTGCTTCTTTATATTTCAAAATGTTGACTTGATTCTTGCCATTCTCTAGTCTGCTGTTAGGACTCTGTATAATATTTTTTATTTCAGTCAGTGTATGTTTAATTTCTAGTTGGTCCTTTTCCATCTCTAGTTGGATCTTTTTTCACCTCTAGTTGGACCTTTTCCATCTCTAGTTGGTCCTTTTCCATCTCTAGTTGGATCTTTTATATCTCTAGTTGGTCCTTTTTCATCTCCTCTTGGCTCTTGCTAACTTTATCCAACTTCTATAGGATATTCTTGAAAAACCTTATAAGCATGGTTTTGAACTCTATATCCAGTCATTTGTTTTCCTCCATTTCTTTTGTTTGTGATCCATTCCCTTTTCTCGGCATTTTCACTATGCCGGGAAAACTTCTGTGTTGAATTGAGCCTTATGATACCAGACTTATAGAAATGAAGAAGCCTCTGTTGAACTTGGGATGGTTGGAGTCTCGGGGCTTAAGGGACTGCCTTGTCTTCCAGTTGGCCCCACCCTCCACGGCCCCTGAGTCTCATGTGACTGGGTAATCGCTGGATCGTTCCTTGCGCGCATGCACAGTGCCTCTAGACTGCTGCCTTTCCGGCTCCCCTGCACTTCAGGATCATAGGAGTATTGGTTCCCCCGGGTTTCACCCGAAAACAGGGGCTTAGTGGAGTCAGAAGTGGCACAGTTGGGAGGGCCTGTCTCCCGCCCACTCATGAAAGCCAGCGGCACAATCAGCAATCTGTCCTCTGCGCAGTGCCGTGCGTACCACCAGGCCTCTGATTTTTTGAGACTCCCCTAAATTTCCGTGCACCTCTCCCTTTTCACAGTCCAAATTCCCCTCTTACGAGTTTCGGCTGGATCTAGGGTTTAGTGTCCTAGGATAAGGGGTTCAATGCTGTTGAGAGTCTCTGTTTCCCTCCCACCAGAGAAAACCAGGCAGGTACTCTGGCACCTGCTCTCTCCGTGGCTGCGTCTCCATACCTCAGCTTTTTGCAGCTCCTCTGGGTCTCTATGAGCCCCTTTCTTTCCCTCTAGTTGTAGAATTTCCACTTATCCAGCTTTCCTGTGGTTCTGGATGATGTCCGTTCTGTCTTTTAGTTGTAGTTTTGAAATTGTTGTGTGAGGCAGCAGTGTAGGTGTTTACCTATGCCGCCATCATGGATTCTCTCCTCTCTTTTCTTCTGGCACCCCCATAATTTTAATGTTGGTACACTTGAAGTTGTCCCAAAGGCTCTTTACACTATCTTCACATTTTTGGATTCTTTTTTCTTTTTGCTTTACCATTGGAGAGTTTTTTGCTTCTTTGTATTTCAAATCTTTGACTTGATTCTTGTGTTTCTCTAGTTTGCTATTAGGTTTCTGTATAATATTTTTTATTTCAGTTAGTATATGTTTAATTTCTAGTTAGTCCTTTTTCATCTCCTCTTGGGTCTCACTGAATTTATCTATTTTTTCTAGGAAATTCTTAACAAACCTATCAACTGTGGTTTTGAACTCTATATCTAGTTGTTTGTTTACTTCCATTTCTTCCATTTGTAATCTGTTCTTTTGTCTCTGCATATTTTACTCCTTCCCTGAGTTGGTAGAGTAGCTTTGTGTGCTAGATGTCCTATGTGGCCCAGTAGCTCTGCCTCCACAGTTACCTGAGGTGGACACTCTGGGTGCACCGCTTTGTGAATTATGTGGACAGCTTTGTTGTAGTTAATTCTTGATTGTTGTTGGTAGCACTGTGGGGGGAATTGACCTCTAAGCCAACTAGTTGTGAGGACGAGCTGTGTCTTAGCATGCGCATCTGCCTCCAGACCACTGCCTTTCCTGTGTGCGTGTGAGCTTTTGGATCTTTGCCTTTCCAGTTCCCCTTAGTTTCTGTGTGCTCTAGGAACCCATATGAGTCTGGATCCCCAGGATCTCACCTGAAAATGGGGTTCAGTGCATTTGGACCTGGATTTCAGTGCTGTTGTGTGGTTCTGTTTTTCTCCCGCTAGAGAAAGCCAGCGGCACAATCAGCAGTCAGCACTTTGTGTGCACACTTTCGTGCACCCCCAGATCTGTGTCTTTCACGGCTCCCCTAAGTTTTCATGCACTCCTTCCTTTTCACAACAGTCCAGAGTTCCCTATATGAGTCTCGTCTGGAGCTGGGGTTCAGTGCAATTGGGATTTTCTGTTTCCCTCTCACTAGAAGATGCCAGCTATAACCTTCTTCATGAGCATGTCTCTGTATCTCAGTCTTTTACAGCATCTCTGAGTCTTTGTGTGCCCCTCTCTTTACTTCTAGTTGTAGAATTTTCACTCAGCCAGCTCTCCTGTGGTTCTGGATGGTGTCAGTTTTGTCTTTTAGTTGTAACTTTGAAATTGTTGTTCAATTTCCATCAAGGGCATATGCCCAAGTTGTAAGCTCAAACCCCATAAGGGAGCATGCAAGAGGTAGCCAATCAATGATTCTCTCTCACCATTGGTATTTCTTCTATCTCTCCTTCTCTTGTCCTCTTTGAAGTCAATAAAAATATATTTAAATTAAAAAAATATATTTTTTTAATATCTCAATCCATGAAAAGACAAGGAGAAAACTTAAATATACAAGGTAGGGCAAAAGTAGGTTTATGGTTGTTCATATGGAAAATAATATAATAATAAGTAATAAACTCTGTTTCAAGTATTCACAACTATAAAACTATTGTTGTCCTACCTTAGTATTAATAAGTGAAATAAGTCAACCTGAAAAGGCTAAATACTATGATTTCAACTATGTGACATTCTGAAAAAGGCAAAACTATGGAGACGATAAAAAGATCAGTATTTACCATGCCTTTGAGTAGGAATGAATAAGCAGACCACAGAAAATTTTTAGAGTAGTAAAACTATTTTGTATGATACTACTATGGTAGATGCACATAGGTGTACATTTGTCAAAATCCATAAAATGTGTAACAGAAGACTGAACTAGATTAAATATAAAGCATGGGCTTTGGGTGCTAATAATGTGTCAATGTAGGTTATTGATTATAACAAATGTACCATTATGATTCAGGAGTTGATAGTGTAGAAGGCTGTGTGAGTGAAAGAGCAGTAAGTATATGGGAGCTTTCTTCTAGATTGTGCTGTAAATCTAAAATTTCTCTAAAATATAAAATCTATTTGATAAAAAACTATTGAACTTCTGCTATGTTCCCAACATCTGAATCGGTTTTGATAATATAAGATGTATTAAGCACATGGTACATATGAAGATAGAAAATTAAACAGGTAATCTATAATAATAAAAGCATAATATGCTAATTAGACCAGACAGCCAAATGATCTTTTGGACATCATTCTGGATTCCTTCAGAATGAAGCCATCATAGTGGGGGCCAAGGCAGAGGCAGTTAGGGGCAATCAGGCAGGTCAGCGAGGTGTTAGTGAGGATTAGGCAGGCAGGTAAGTGGTTAGAGGCAATCAAGCGTGCAGGTAGAGGCAGTTAGGGGTGATCAGGCAGGAAGACAGGTGAGCGGTTAGTAGCCAGCAATGCCAGATTGTGAGAGGGTGCAGGCTGGGCTGAGGGACTCCCCCAGACCCTATGTATGAATTTCATGCACCAGGCCTCTAGTCTAAATATAAGTATTTGAGTGATAAGATAGTGGTATACATAGAGCACAGGAAGCGGGGTGTGTGTGGGGATGGGGGGGAGATAAGCAATCAAGGGAAAAAGCCAGAGAGCCTCTCAGAAATTTTGCTTTCTGCTTGAGCAAAATCTTAGAATTGTGTGATATGGCACAATAGTGTAGAATTGTCACAAATATGAGAAGAAAATGGAAGATCCTTTCAATTTAGCACACCATCAAAAATACAATTTCAACATGTCAAGTTTATTTAAGGTGAACTAGAAGTGTCATTGCTGAACATATTTTTTTGTAACCCATGAGGAAATGTCCAAAATACTGCATATATTTAGAATAAGAGCTCACTGGGCAAAACTTTAATAGTATTCTATTGTATTTTGGAATCATAATCTATAAAAAATTTACACAAAAAGAATTTATTTTCACACTTACATACTTCCTTGTCATGCTTTTTATAAGTTCAGTTTTGAAGGAAATTTATTGGCTTATATAGATTAAAAAATCTAGGGGTAAAAGAAAACAATTTAAATAGGCCTGGATTCAGGGCTCATGGAAGGTAATCAATATCCTGTCTACCTCTGTTCTTTGATTTGGCTTCACTCTGTATTGGCTTTATTTTCAGGCTCTATGTGCTATGGAGATGGATGCCAATAGCTCCAAAAGAATGGTGTCTTTTGTTCATATCAATTGAAAAAAAAGATGCATTTCCCGCCTAGAACTAAGGATTATTTATTTCTATGTGGGTAGGTTTAGCACCAATCCCAAGAACAATAAGTAGGCCAGCAAGGTACAGTTATTCTAAATTATATGGCCTAAGTAGAATTTCCCACCACTGAAATCAGGGAGTGAAAATTAAGGTAGCATTTAAAAAGATAAAGTGAAAGAGGCATGATTCCCCCTAGGAAATTCATTATCCTGTGGAAAGGAGAATAAATTGCCAACTGCCAAAAAATATTCAAAGGTTGTGAAGTATAAACTATAAACTGTGCTTTAGTATCTAACATCCTTTCTGTTTTTGATAATAGAATGTTTGAATATCAACCATACATACTAGTATAATTCCCTAGGAACAGACTGCATCTCCTAAGCTCTTACTGAACCTGTATGAGTGATTTATCTAAGTGAGTGGGAGGGGCGATGAGGGGAGGAGAGGACAAATAGAGGTATGTGTGAAACTTCAGGGTAAATCTCTTTAAAAATGATTACTGTAAATTTTGCATCTAACCCAGTCTATTAGCCTAAATGGGCAGTCAGACACCTCTCGTGGGGTCCCAGATTGGAGAGAGTGCAAGTTGGGCTGAGGTACACCCCTGTCTCCATGCACAGATTTTGTGCACTGGGCCTCTAGTCCTATATAATAAAACCCTAATATACAAATCGACCAATGGCAGAATGCCTCATCGCTATGATGTGCACTGACCACCAGGGCAGAAGCCCAACTCAGGAACTGCCTCCTGGTGGTCAGTGTGCTTCCACAGGGAGAGCACCACTCAACCAGAAACTAGGCACACAGCTGGCCAGTGTAGCAGTAGTGGCAGGAGCCTCTCACTGCAATGCTAAGGACCCCTTGTGGGGAGCGGGCCTAACTCAGCAGACAGACATCCCCCATGGGATCTCAGACTCTGAGGAGTTGTACACCATGCCTCTCGATTTTATATAGTCCTATCTAATAAAGACGGAATAAGCTAATTGAACCTCATGCCAATTGCAAAGATGGCAACATCCACAGCCAATTTGGAGGGAATATGCTAATTGACTTCCCCACCCTCAAATATGGCAGTTCCCAGAGCCAATAAGAAGGGAATATGCTAATTTACTGCCCCACCCTCAAAGATGGCAGTACCCACAGTCAATAAGGAAAGAATATGCTAATTGACTGCCTATCCTCAAAGATGGTGGTGCTCATGCCACAAGATGGCAGTGCCCAATTCCCTCAGCCCTACCTGGGGTAGCAGGTACTCTGCAAGGCCGGTCCCACTACCAGGTGGATTTGGCCACTCTGTGTGCCTGCCTCCGAAGTCCCTCAGTCTCCTCAGCTCCACAGCCACCCAGAGCTGGCCCGAGGTGCAGGCAAGCCTTGGATTGTAACTTCTCAGCTGACCAAAAATTAAATGCAGCTAGAACCACATCATTTTATTAATAAGAGCAGACTGTCAGTATTTTCAAATTATTATTGTTTCATAGGTCAGAGAGTCTAATGGTTTAAATTTCCAAATACTACTTCTCCTAAATAGTTAATCTTTTGCCCACCTGTCTTTGTTCCAGGGGTTGTTCTAAAGTAGGCATACACATTCCAGGATTGAATTATTCAATAACATTCAGGGTTTCTTAGGGGAAAAAATCCTATTTTTATTACTTAATAAGGAAAAACAATTGTAAACTTTTTTTTCGAGAGTAAATTTATAATTTCTGATCTTCTGATAGAAAAGTAGTGATCCATTTCACAAGATTAAGTTTCTGAACAGAAATACCTATCTTAATTCACTGACAATCAGTGGGTATGTATCAAGAGTCAGTTGCATCTTCTTTCTAAGATTTCAGTATTCAAACCACAAGTTTAATGTCATCATAATCACATTTCCACCCTTTTGAATATAATATCTGCTATACTAGTATTTGATTAAACTTTTGTTTTCAATTTATATTATTGATCATTAAGACAAATTGTTAGGAAATGCATATGCAATGAAAGTAATTTAAAATATCATTTTTGTTTATCAATACAGATAAACATTAAAGAACAGAATGCATTTTTATAATAATCTTTAAAAACAAAATAACAAACTTCCCAAAGCTAGTTTATTTTCTGGAAGTTTATTAGCTAATAATTGTTTATAATTTAATATATTTTAGACATATTGGTGAGTTTATATGTATTAGTTAATTCTCCCAACAACACCATAAAGCAGATATTATTATTATCTCCATTTTAGAAATAAACAACTAAAGTATAAAGTTGCGAATGATAAGAGTTCCAGTTTACTTAACTTGTTCATGTTCATACAACTGACAAATAACAAAGGTACCTTTTACACTCAAGCAGTCTGACTCCACAGTTTATGCTCTGCTGCCACTTAAGGAAATAAACAAGTATAGAAAATATCCATATCTAAAAGCAAGTGTATTGCTTAAATTTAAAATATACATGCATATATACATATATACATGTGTGTATATATACACACATGTATATACACACATATATAACACATATTATACACACACACACACCTATATGATAACAAAAGCATACATAGTGGTTGCCATAGTTCTAACTCATTTCTTTCCATTTACTTATTGTTTAAGGATGCCAGTTCATATTCATAATGATACATTTTCCAGATGGTTACGAAGTCTGAGATTATAGACTTTGAAATACCATGTCCTAACTTTGAGACATTGATTGTACTTTAGGAAAGAGAGAGAGAGATAAAAAGTGGGTAGATGCCTGGGAAGTAGATGCCTGCAGTCAGAATATAGCAAGAGGCTCAGAATTGCTCTGGGAACAGGAGCCTTGGGGCAGAACACTGTGGGCAAGGCAGGTAATGTTAGAAGCTACTCCAATGTGCTCCTGTCATTTGTAGGATGATTTTTTAGAATATAACCTAAGACATTGCTACTCACTGGATGTGGTAGGTTATCCATACTTCATATTTTAATAAAAAAACAACAACTTGAAGACTTTCTCACTTTCTGCTCATGTTATTTTGCACTGCTGTTCCCTCCAACCATTTACCTATATATGAGTTGCCTGCCAGAATTTTTACATCCATGTATTTATTACTTTTATTTAGCTTACTGAGAAAGACAACCAGTTTTAACTCAGTTAATGGTAGTGAGTCTAGGACATGAGAAAAAGCATGGTAAAGATTTTGACTTTCACTTGGATCAAATGAGGAGCAATTAATTTGCTGGATTTTTAGCAGAAAGTTATGTTTTTTAAAAAAATATTACTTTGGCTGAGCTGGTGTTGCTCAGTGGTTGTGTTGACCCATGGACTAGGAGGTCATGATTTGATTCCTGGTAAGGGCACATGCCTGGGTTTCAGGCTTCACCCCCAAAATGAGTTGTACAGGAGAGAGCCAATCAATGATTCTCTCTCATCATTGATATTTATATATCTCTCTACCTCTCCCTTCCTCTCTCTGAAATCATTAAACATATTTTAAAAAATATTACTTCAACTGCTTCATTAAAACTGAAATCTAAGGTCAAGAAGAGTACATAGAGGGCTATTAGACTTATCCCTTAAAATGCTATTTATGACTCAAATTGGATTGAACTTTCTTTGTCTCTGTCTCTCTCTATATCTCTGTATCTGCCTACCTCTGCATATGCTTCTATGTACACATACATTATTAAAAATTTCAAAGACAATAATAACAGTCTGAATACATCTCATGTCACTCAGCTCAATATCAACTCACAGACATACACATTTATCTGTATTCTGCCAATCTCCACATTCTCCCCAATTCCTGGATAATTTTGAAGCCACTTTATATATTGTGAAGATACAAACTGCAAGGTTTGCTGGTAGATTGATTGTAAGGTATGGGAGGAAATAAAATGCTGCTGGGTGAGCCCCAGGTGTTTGGTCAGAGCAACTAGAACTATGGAGTGACCATCAGTGAAAATAACTGAAGCATGGTAGCAACCATGCTTGGGTAAGAATTGCTATTTAACATTTTAACCCTGCTGTTTGGCTTCTGTACTCATTTACTTGCTAAAACAATAGAAAAGTCATTTTGATTTTGTGAATTTATGTATGCTATCCCAATCGATTGAATACTCCATTGATGGTGGTTTCAATATCCCATTGATTGTGATCTCACTGGTATTGAAGCACATTCTTCTGGGAACCAGGACAGCTCTATTACCTTAACTTGTCTCAGAAGCTACAGATAATGAGTTTTGGTTGACTCAGTAGTCCCGGAATCAGAACAGCACAATTACCCTAAATTGCCTCAGTAGCTACGGATAATGCATTCCGGTTGACTCGGTGGTCTCAGAATCTGGACAGCACAATTATTTTAAATTGCTTCGGTGGCTCCAGATAATGTGTTTCTGTTGATTCAGTGATCCACAGACCCAAAACTATATTTAATCTTTATAGATAACTGACTTGCTCAATTTTGCTTCTGTAACTGCTTTGTGCAAATGAGGTTCCTCATTCCAAACCCAAAGATGTAATAGATACCTTTGTGATATTCTGCAGATAAGCCAGATGTGGCAAACCTTTCAAGGCTGCGAGATCTGGAGTTCTTTTGCCCCTTGGATATCACCGGCCTTTAATAAATGACTCCATAATTCGACTTCTTGAGGCGTCCTTTGTAAGATTCGGGGTACAATACAACATAAGAAGTGCAAGTTTGAGCAAATGGGTCATCAGGAATTTTTGAATATACTGATTTTGATACATCTATTTAGCATTTAAGTGTATTTATTCTGCTACTCATCTGGGAACATCTAAATATCTGAACACATCACTAGAAGGGCTAGTTATAGATTTTTTTTTTGCAAATGCTGCTTGTAAAATTGTCTCCCCCTGTCCTGATACATTCCCTTGTTCTTTAATTATTAAAATTAGAGGCTCACAAATCATGTTGCTTAGTATGAAGAATTATTCAAGAAGTTCTGCTAAGTGGAGATGGAGGTTATTTATGCAATTATTGAATTTACTACAACACAGGAGAGTCACTTTTACCTCCTTCTGCAGGTTTTGAAGGAGCTCTGCTGCGGAATCCTCAGTAGGATTGCCAAGGAAAACATTGATGATTTAGAATTTAAAATACAAAAATATTTTCATTACCTTTCTGATTTCCCCATTGTTTAATAATAAATCTATCAATCTTATAATGATCTATAAAAATTTAAATAAAGACCTGCAGATTTGGTCCCAGTTGAATGGAAACTCCAAAAGGAGGCCAGATGCCTATTATTTCATTGAAAATTAATCAATTTAACAGGCTGTTTCTAACAGGGGTTCTAAAATCAGTGAGGCCGGTATTCAAATTTTAATTCTGCTACATCCTGGTAGTCTGACCTTCAAAAAGTTATTTCACTTTTTAAACTTGTCTTTTCTTAGCTCTAAAATGGGAGGAATTACCAACCTTTTAGGTTTGTGGAGACGAGTAAATATGTTATGAATATGAATGAATAACAAACTACGCTGCATAGAGGCATTGCTCAACATGTTAGCTATTATCCCAAATAAGTAAAAATTGACTTCTAATGAATAAGCTAGTTCTTCATCATTCCAAAGTAAGGAGAATGGTAACTTTATCTAGAAGTGATAATGAAACATCTTTGTTCAAAACATATAGTCTAAATAACTTTACACAGCACAGGCATACTAAATCACAAACTAAGGAGACTCAAATGAAGATCATTTTGTCTGTGCGTGGGAAAGCATTTCTTTCACCTTTCTAAAGCTGAGGAAAGAGAGACAACTTTAGAAATATGTGAAAAATGGCAAAACTTAGGCCTGACCACATATTGATCGCAAACCTCAGGAAAACACAGGGCAAGGTATTGCCTTCTCTAGCTCAGGGGACCCATTATATGTCCAAGTAATCCAGTAGCACTTTCCTTATATAACTTCTGTGAATAAAAATGAAGTATTCAGGTGGAATTTCCATAATATGTATCTGAAGCAATCTTATAATGAACAAAGCTGTTTTTACATGACTATGACTCATGAATTCTATCAGTACACTGTGTGTATGTATATATATTATACTTTAGGTTTGAACAGCTTTTGCCTAATTTCATCTAAACTCTCCTGAACTCCCTTTAAAAGTTGGTTCTATTTTTCTTTTCTGGATGCTATAAAATGGATGAATATTTTTTACAAGATGGAGGATATCCCCTTTATTCCCCATTGCACCCCCCCCAATCCACTCTGTCCTCTGCCCCTACTCCTCACCCCTTCCAGGCCTTCACCATACCTTTGTCAATTATCCATGGGTTATACATAAATTCTTTGGTTAATCTCTTCCCATCCTTCTTCCCCCCTCCCTCTGATCTGTGCTTTTAAATTCCATGTGTAGAAAAGTAACTTTGTGTCCAATGCTACAATGACTATGAGTTAAAGGTCACAAATATGTTTTTTTGCAAATTGGACAATGTTTCCTAAATACTTGCTTTACCTCAACCCCAATAATACAACAGTGTTAAAACAACATTAATACAAAGACTACTTAACTCAGTCAACAAGTAAAAGTAAAGAAAATTTTCTCTGTTAAATTGTCTAATTTCAAAAGGAAGTACTTGAAAACCAACTTACTACGTTAATCATTTGCATTTTGAACACAATGTTTTATTTGCCTATTGAATAATATTATCCCATTCTGTTAATATCTGTCTATTCTTTGCACCAGCAGCCAAGATGACAGTTTGTGACTCCTGTGCTGGGGTCTGGGTCTGGTAGAGCTGATAAGGTATGGAAGAATGAGAGTATACAGTGGTGGCTGCTGCTTATACCTATGCTGCAGCAGATTTGGGGGTGCAGCAGCAATGGTGGAACATAATTCACAGTAGCTAAGAAGGGGTCTTCTTGACATGAGATGTGAATTGCAAGATGATGCAAACCATGAGAATAATTTGGAGTTCAGTGGATCAAATGGAAGATCTGGCACGTGCAAAGTGTCTGTGAAGAAAATTAATTGATATAATCAAGAGAAGGGGGGGAAACAATGCACAATAATAGTGAAGCAAAAAGGCATAAGATTTATTTGAGGAAAATTATTATATTTACCACTGTTAGCAGGACTGATACTATAGAAAACAAAATTATTTTTATCTATTAAAATATCCATCAATATTCTGGGAAAGATATATGAGAGTTGAGAATATAGTTTTGAGAGAGCTAAAGAAGAAGCAGCCAATTTCTTTGCAAAGGAAGTAACATGACTTTGGAATCAAAGGGACATGAGCACAGAGGAGAGGGAAGGAAGGGAGACCCCAAAGGAACTTTAAATTTCTGGATCCCAAGTTGATAGACATAAAGCCAGGGTTACTTTAAAAAATTAAAATATCTGATGTTTAATTTTCATTTTTCTCCTCTTGATTAGGTATTTATTTATTTATTTATTTATTTATTTATTTATTTATTTAATCTTTATTTTCCCTTTGACCCTTTTTACCCACACCTGCCCCCAACTCCACCCCAAGCCTTCACCACACATTGTCTGTGTCTATGGGTTTCATATATATGCATACAACAAAATAAATCTAAAGTTTAATTTTTAACTTTCTATTCTATTTGCTGCCATGTAACCATTACATCTTAGCTTCCATTAAAATTCTACTATATTACAGCTGTCTGCTTTGAATGCTATTTTGATTGGGTGGGAGCATGGAGATAAAGAATACAGCGGTGAGATATAAAATTGAGCCTAAGAATTCCCCAGAAGCCAGAAATGGAAGTGACATAGAGAAACAATAGGAATTCATAGAAAACTTAGTTTCAGACACTCCTGAGGCTACCCTAAGAAGCAGGGTGAAAAATACTCTTTTCACTACACAATCCCAACCTCCACTCCCTCAAAATACTCCCTTTTGTCCTAAAATAATGAAACTTAAAATTAATAAAAATAAAGCTTTCCTACATATTTATTGATGATGATAGCTATTGTCATATTTCAAATGGGGCAATCTGAAAAGGAAACTGGCTGAAATAAAAAATAAAAATCACTTAAACTAATAATCTTGGAGAGATAATAAAGCCCTATGAAATTGCATGGGAATCAAAATTACTGAGATCTCTGTTTATACATCTCTGCATGCAATTTACTGCTAGAGATAAAACTGAAGTGGGAGTCTTGAACTGGAACACGTGGTGTTCCTCTGGGCAGGATGGTTCTCGGGCTCTTTATCCATGGAAGTCAAAGAAGGAATCCATGGATGGAAGGTGGTATAGCAGATATAGAAATTTATTGAAGAACAAGTACAGACTCCCACATGGGGAGGGGAAAGGGTCCCACCAAGTCCCTGTTTCCATGGTTTATAAAGGCTGTAGTTCCTTGTGCCTTGACATCTTCTCTGATTGGTCATTATTTCCTTGGACTGGTTACTAGAGTAACTTCTGAGCTCAAAGTTCGAACCTCACAAGGGACCTGTGAGATTTTTCCTCCTCCCTTATTGTTTTTCCATTGGATGAGGGGCTTTCTTCCCTTTATTTTATAAACTAGAGACCCAGTGTGCAAAATTCATGCATGGGAGTGTGTGCAGCCTCTCCAATCTGGGATCCCTTGAGGGAAGTTATCCCTCTCACAATCCAGAACTGCTAGCTTCCAACTGCTCACCTGCCTGCCTTCCAGATTGCCCCTAACTGCTTCTGCCTGCCAGCCTGATCACGCCCCTAAACACTCCCCTGCCAGCTTGATTGATGCCAAACTGCAAGCCTGCCAGCCTGTTTGCCCCTAACTGCCTTCCCCTGAAGGCTTGATTGCCCCCAACTTCCCTTCTATGCCAGCCTGGTCACCCCTAACTGCCCTTCCCTGCTGGCCTAATTGCACACAACTCCCCTCCCTTGCAGACTTGGTTCCTCCCAACTACCCTCCCCTGATGGCCATCTTGTGTTGGTCATCTGTGTGCACATGGGGGCAGGATCTTTGACCACATGGGGGCAGCCATCTTGTGTGTTGGAGTGATGGTCAATTTGCATATTGAAGGTGTACAAATAGGAAAGATAGGAATTGTGTTTAAAGCAATATTTTGTGGTGTGGGTATCATAAAGCTCACTATGACTCCAAGAATTTGTAGGTCACAAAGCTAAGGAGCCAGAAATAATGCCATTTTATTTGACATTTTTATCTTTAGAATCATGAATATGTGCACACACATACACAATTTCCCACAACAGAATATAGATTTCTTAATGTTAGGTACCATAGAGCCATAGTGAGCTATAGGAAACAATAGTTCTCACATATTTTTTACCTATTTTCATCTGCTCAGTAATGAACTATGTGTTTCCATCTGTTATATGACTGAAATAAGGTAGAGCAATGAAATATAATAAATTGTAATTTAAAATTCAATACAGTGTCTAAAGTAAATGAATATAAATAAAAATGCCCTAATTTGGGACTTAAATATTGCCTCACTCGATTGCCTTGAGCTAGCAAACCACTTAACCTCAACCTTGGTTTCCTCAAACATGGAGCTAACAATTATTTACCTACCTCATAAGAGTGTGAGGATTAATTAGTTAATGTTTACAAAGTGCTTTAAAGAGAAAGGGGCTGAATAAGTAGTGCTATTAATAGTACGACCACTTAATTTGATTTTCCTGTTTGAGAACAATGTGAGTTTAATTCAGCAGTTGCCGCACAATTGTGGTTGCTCTGCCTTTGGAATGAATTCATAATACAGTACATTCTCGGTTTCTGTAAAAATGGTGCTTGGTAAGTAACTACTATAACACCAAAATAATACATCAGTTATGCTTTTCAGAAGTCTGCTGTTAACATGGACCTAGAGCCAGCTAACTTAAGACAGAGAGCCTTCATCAAACAAAAATTGCCTGGAGGATGGAGAGAATACTGCATGACTTCTACATATAATGAGAGCCAGCATTTATTCTCCTCTTACTACTTTGCAAGCACAGTTCCAACTGCCTTATGTGGATTATATACTTGAATCCGAACAGGTATAGAGGGTCAGAAAAGCTGAGTCACTGGGCCCAAAATTATTGATTGATAGAGACACAACTTAATCAAAGTATGACCTTGTTCTTACCTATTGAGATTTATTGCCTCCTAAGAATGAACATGGAAATTTAAATAACATTTTACTTTAATCACAATCCCTAAGCCCCAATAATGGGATTCCTGTGATTTCCCCCTAAGGCCACCCTTCATGTGCATCTTTACTAGACAAGCCCCTATAAGAATGACTATCCCTTTCATCTTCAAGCATCAAACTCATTGTTGTCTCTTAAGGTAACTATAAGCAGGCTTTAGAGACTTAGGAACACTGATGATGCAGGGATTAACCTACCAGTTAGGATCATAGGAAAGAGACTCCTTTTACTGTTTCTGTGCTATCTCTTACCTGCTCTACATCTGTTTCTCATGCTCTAGTGTGTTTAAACACTCAGTTTGTAGTCACTTTAAGAAACTAATCTCTCACTACTCCCTTTAATTCAATATTCTTGCTCTATAGTAAACCTGCATTTATTGTTTATCACCTCTTCTTTATCCAAAGTTTGACTTCCTAATTTTTCAACCATTCAATTACTAATATATTAAAATTAGTCAACACATATTTTTACAACTGAACAAAATTGGTCTAGGAAACTTGGAAACAATTCACAACTGCTCCCTTAGAGAAGTCACGTTTGTGAGCTCCACTAAGAATTTAAAATTTCTTTCCCTAAGCCATACAATGGCTTTATCAGGAAGGGCTCATAAATCTTTAATAGGCCAAGCCTATGTGATCATGGCCACTCTACTAGGTGAAAGCGACTCGTTTAATTTGTAGCAGAGTACTTGGAAGGCAGTAGTTGAGACTCTGAGGAGGGCATTCCAGATACCTTCATCTTTGGGATCCATGAGATAATATGTGACCAAGGACAACTGCAGACTATGTATACCAGAAATATGTTTCCATTTATAGGCTGAAGTAATTAAACTAAATTATATCTACTCCCTTCTAGTTTTAAATTTTTATGATTCTCATGACCCTATGGTTATAGGAATTTTGAGACCATACACATTTCTGGATTAGTTAATGACATAAGCTTATTATGCTATGCAACATGCCACCCTTTAGATATGCTGCAAAACATTGATGGTGATTATTTATTCATAATTAACAGTTTGTGGTCAAAATGATATGTAAACTAAGATGTTGAAACCCTCTGATCTAGAGCTCTTTTTTTTTTTACAGTTGAGGAAATCAAGGGCTACAGAGTTTAAAATGCTCATGTACAGTCTTACAGTGATGCCAATAATTAATCACAACAAGCAACAAAGTAACTTGCCATCACAATCACACATTCCTTTCCCTATGCGCCTGTATCCCTTTTATACACCTCCATCCTCTTCATAAAACAGCTCTCATGATTATATGCAGATTTTACATGTAACATTGCAGGATGTTAGAACTGGAAGGGAAACTAAGCATTCTTAAATTCGATGAATGAAAAAATTGAAGATAAAATGTACACAAAGATACAAAGCTCTAGCTAATATACAGGCAACTTGAGCTCTGGATGTCAGAATCTGAGTCTGGTGATCTTCCATCATACCATTAAAGTAATATTCTGAAGCAGAGAATTCAGTGTTTGAAAAAAATATCTGATTTTTATTAATGCTATAAAATATGGTTAGTGTCTCAGTTTTTCATTAAAATGGTGTGCTTTTTATGAACTATTGATCACCCTGCCTGACTGGACTATGCGATAACCAAACAAGCAATTATAAAATGTATCTGAGTAGAGCATGCCACGCCTTGCACATTCTACAAAGGAAACCCAGTAAGTAATCTAAAATAAAACTGATATAGGATGGACGACTCAAGCTAAATTCCACCTTTTTAAATTATCACTGTTAAATATTTTTGGTAAGATAAGGAGTACAGTTTTATCTTTAGATTAAATGCACTTCTTTAAAAATGAGTAACGCAGACATGCTTTAAACAATGAATTAGATACGCATTTTAGAGGAAAAATACATAACCCTTTTTCACTTATTTCCACAGATATGGGGTCATTAAAAATTCCAACATTATACTGGATTGTCAATATTGCAATTTCTTGATATTATAATACTCTTTATAACTCAATAATGATTTTTTTTCATGATCTCTATGTAATCTTCTCTTTTAAATGACAATATAAATGATTCCAGTTCATAATTGTCTTACCCTGAATTTTGGGGTGATTTGTTGTGGAGACTTGTAAATTGTGTAGCATTTAAGGAAGGTCTGCCAATGATTTAGAATCAAGTGTTTCTGCCTATCAGCTCACTGTCAAAGAGAAAATGCAAGGGAAATGAGAAAGCATTGGCAGTAGAATTTTGGCTAGAGTCACTTAGCTTTGTGTGCTAAAAGCAGCTTACAACAAAAAACCCATAATTTCCTTTGTGAATGTATTTGCTTCGAGTACCTCACTTTAAAATGTCCCTATTCTTTTCTGAAGGTTTACATTTAGGCACCTTTCCTTCTTCTTGGGCTTTGTAGAAGTCACTCTATGAATTATGAAAGGACTGATAAAGCATTCACCCTGACCCTCTTAGTCCTGCTGAGTTCTCTATTGCTCTCTTCTTCTGACCCTGTTCCACTCTTCTTTTAAAAGTAGCTGTCATTTCTAATCATCTAATCATATCTGGGGTTGTATTATGCAAAAGTTGCATTGGTTGAAATGACCCATTTCCAGGTGGGCTGTCAATTCAGGAAGATTATCAGTAAGATTGTATTAAATAACAAAAAATCAACCCAGTAAACTTTAGATCTAATTGGCTTTATTGAACGATCCATAAATTGAGCAGCATCCCATGTAGCAAATAGAAGGGAGCTACAAAAGGCTATACAGAATGAAGTTTTAAAGATAGAAAGGGGGCAGAAAAAAGAAATTATTAGCAAAGAACACATTGTTGCAGGTAAGGTCACCCTCCTAAGGGGAACAGAAGAGGACTATCAGGCAGATTATCTTGCTAGTGCTGACCAGGTAGTTTCAGTGTTGACCTTAAATAAATAGACAGCCAGATAATTACCCAGAAAAAAAATGGGTTTATACAAAGAATTGCAGTTTAGTACATGAAGTTTAATGGTAAACCATGTACAAATCCAGAGAACAAAGGAGAGGAGCATGTTTTTATGGACTTGCAAGTTGTAAACTGAGTCCACTCGAGGGAACTGAAAGTTCCAAGTATTGTGACTTTTCATTGGCTGAGTCATGGCAATCTCCTCATTGACTGATCTGTTACTGGACAAGGAGGAAGCTTCTCTTCTTCCTGCTGAGGTACTAATGTAGTTACCACCGCTTTCTGTCAGAGATGCAAGGATGTCTCTTCCTCTGGAAGATCAGTTCTGTGCACTGAGTTAGTATGTGTTAGTATATAGTATATAGCACTCTTCCAGCCTCCTGAATGCATTTAAATGAGGTTTCTGTTTCTTAATTTTCACACCAGGTTGACAGGTTACAGGCACATTTCTGAGAAAGGTTGAAAACTGCAATTACATTAGGTATTAATTCTTGGTTTGCTGACATGGGGCTTAGCACAAATTATTTTATTTGGGGTCTATTGCTTCTTTTAAATTTATTTTTCTAGCAGATTATTGTGTCATTATAATTTATTGGTTTCTTGCATAAAGGTTAAAAAAACACATACTGGACAGCTAAAAGATGGCTTTCCCAGGAAATATACAATTTATACCAGAAAGGGCAAAGCATTTACTATCCTATGTATTTTCATTTTCCTTGCTTCTGTTGGAAGCCATCCGCAGTCAATTTCTTTAAATGGTAGCCTTTAGAAAATGGAAAAAAGGAAAAGACTATACTTCCTGTTATGAATATTGGTTGAGCATCAAGAATTAGGAGGTTTAAATAGATTATGAAACCATTCAAAATCTGAGGAATAGCCTTAGTGGCCACAGCTACCCAATATTAATGAACAAGCGAAAAATGCTAGTACAGAGCAAGAGAAAAGAAAAAGTTTTGTCATGATTGCCTTGATCTTAAGAACGATTAAGCCAAAATAAATCCCAAATGGAAATATTTTCAAATTAAAAGCTTTGCCTCATTAGTCAAATTAGACATCTAAATTGGGAAAGCATAAATCTTATCAGATTTTGGACTGTTAAATGTCTGGAAATATTTTAAAATTAAAGATCTTCCTAAAATTCAATGCAACAAAATGTCAATCAATCACTTTTACCCTTCATTTTTAAAATATCTGAGTAATATAGATATAAAACATAGTCCTATGCTTTCACAAAAACATACTTTACAGTCATCTGATTAAAATATTGCTTTTGGGGACGTTTTTAAGAAGACAGCTTCAAAAAATTTTAAATTCAGCTAAATAAACTTGGTGAATTTAACTGTTCTATTTTGAAAAGTTCCTACCCAGGGTTATATTGGTTTTCATGTATCCAACTGTTTCTTTTCTCTCCTTGTTATGAACATTTATCTGAAGATACCAATGACATATGAGGCAAACATTTTAACATATTACAAAGTCAAATAGATGGTTTTATAGAATAAATTCTTTGGAATAATAAAAATTAAATAATTTAAAAAATTATGTTGATTTTGTTAAAATAGCAAATATTTATAATCATCTCTTCTGATGTTGTCTGCTTGGGAAGACACTTACTGATTTTATAATAAAAAACAAACAAACAAAAACTTGAGGCTTGGTGCACAAAATATATGCAGGTCAGGAGCCCTCAGGGATGTCCAACTGAAAGCTTAGGCCTGCTTCCTAGGGGAGCAGGACTAAGTCAGCAATTGGATATCCTTATCGCTGCCATGGAGGCAGGAGAGGCTCCTGCCATTGCCACTGCACTCACAAACCATGAGCCCAGCTTCTGGCTGAGCAGCGCTTCCCCTGTAGGAGTGCACTGACTACCAGAGGGCAGCTTCTGTGTTGTTCCACCTTTCCATCAATTTACATATTAGCCTTTTATTATATAGGAGGATATGTAATAAGGAAAATTTGTTTTCAGTTAAGCTAGAAATTGATTGAGCACCTAACAGCATTCTCAGTTCCTCCTGTGCATATTAGTCCATTGTTTTGTTTATTGAGTGAAGCTTTGTAATACCTCTTTGTTCTATTTATTTGTATATTTGTTTTGGTGTGAGAGTAGGAAATTGAAATTGCTTCAATAGGAGCTGCTGGTTAGCATTATGTTGTACAATCAGTTTTGAAATATCCCTGTGGGACCTACTTGGACACATATACAAGAGCATTAAAACCTGAGTGCTATTATTGAACAATGACACATGGTTTAGTATGATTAGAACAACTAATCTGCATTTTGTAAAGACCTTATTTTTTATTTCAATATTGAGTTATGTTTTTAAATAGGAAAATTCATACTGTTAAACAGTTAAAATTTACACAGTTCAAAAATTGAGCGAGGTAGTGAAACATCCCCCCATCCCTCTTACCCCATCAACCTGTTTCATTACCTGATCATAGGGGTAGTTCTTTTCTTAATATCCTGAATAAAATTTTAAAAACCTTTATATACAAGAAAATACAGAAATGCCTTTCCCCCTGAATTTCGTATCACAAATAATTACATATCACTAGAGGCCCAGGGTCTGGGGAGAGCGGATCCCACAGCCCATCCTCACCATCTCACAATCTGGGGTCACTTGGGAGATGTCCAACATCTCTCTCGAAATCCAGGACTGTTGGCTCCTAACTGCTTGCCTGCCTGATCGCCCCTAACCACTTCTGCATGTCTGATTGCCCCTAAGCACTTCTGTCTGCCTGCCTGATTGCCTCTAACCACTCACCTGCCTACCTGATCACCCCCAATCACTTGCCTTCCTGCCTGATCACCCCTAACCTCTCTGCCTGCCTGCCTGCCTGCCTGCCTCATTGCCTATAACCCCTCTGTCTGCCTGCCTGCCTGCCTCATTGCCCCTAATCACCTCTGCCTTGGCCCCCGCCATGGCGG
>PVJN01032663.1:0-24003 GCA_004026805.1 Lasiurus borealis | reverse complement strand
TTGTTTTACTTTATACTATGTATATTTTCAATTCTGAGCAAAAGTCAAGAAATTCATATAATGAGCCTACCCATCATCAACCTTCAAAATTGACAGTTCATGGCCAATCTTTCTACATATACCTCGTTTTTCTCCAATTATTTTGAAACATATGCCCAACATTATATTACTTTAATGTGGGAACCTCTTTCCACGTCCCGCGTGGTTCAGGGTTCCCGGGTCAGGGTTCGGGTTCTGAAGGAGGCCGCACGCAAACGAAATGAGAGACTAGAAAATATTAATTTGGCGATATTGGGGGGCCAGGCGGGAGCCTTCCTCTAGTGGGAAGGACTTCCATTTGCTCTGACCTTTTTCTCCCTTTTATTAAGGCTTTGGGACACACCCCTAGCCTTTAGGCAGGAAATAACAGAAATTAACATGATACAAACAGATAGTTTCAACTAAACAATGAGTAATCAGCTCTGACCTTTCAGAGCAATTAAGGTTTGCCAGCCTTCTGGCCCTTCCGTTTACATCCACCTAGTGAGAACAATTACATCCACCTAGTGAGAACAATTACATCCACCTAGTGAGAACAATATTTGGTCTCTGACACTTTAATCGTAAATATTTCAGTACATAGCACTAAGAATGTAATATTTTCAAAACTGTATAATCACAATACCAGTGTCATATATAAAAACAGTAAATACTTATTTGTGATTGAAACAGTCTTCTTTTCCTCCTCCTCCTCCTCTTTTTCTTGTTCTTCTTTTTTTAAAGCAGACTGGTAATTTACCAGGACTAAGATGAGGAATTAGGCATTATCATTCACTCGGCAAAATATCCATGTGTAAGTGACCCTCCTCCCCCTGCCCCCCAAAAAAGCCTAAATAATGAATAATGTACTGAAGAGAGATCTCTCTCATGAGTAGTTTACTGAGGATTTCGTTTCTGAAAAGTATACCCCAAACACTAATTAAATGTGCCAGAAGCAATTTATTCAGCCTCTTAAAGAAAAGTAAGTGAAATGTCTTTTTTGAGTTGTGGTTTTCCATATATGTGGGTAGCTCCTTTACTAATAAATTATTAAGGATGTCTTGATTTCATTTGTGACATAGCATTTGATTTTTGATGCTCTATGACTTCAGGTGGGTTTACTTAAGACAACTAAAGGATTTAAGAAGAAAAATCTTTTCATGTTTATAACAATTTTATTTAAAACCTGTAATGATGAAACCGCTTGTCCAATATACAAAATTAGGTGAAAATCACTTAGACTGTTAACTTCTGTTTCTTATTTTACAGAACCTAAGTTTTTAAATTTTTATTTTGTTCTTTAGAAATTTTTAATATGAACTTTTCCGAAAAGTTCTATTTGCCAAAGAGAAATAGTATAACTATTTCTGATGTCATCCAGTTCTTCATATGATCTTTAGCAGTTTTTTGTCTATCATTTCTTATTCTTATTCCTGTTTCTTGGAAAAGGTGACTTTGAAGAGTCCCTTTTCATTGATTTACAATGATGTTTGGAAACAAGAACATATTTCCATTACATCCCAAAATCTAACATAAAATTGCCTTTTTCTCTTTTTGTTAATTAATTATTTTTATTGTTTAAAATATTACGTATATTAGTACATATATCTTCTTTTTCCCCCCCATTAACCTTCCCCCAGCCTCCCCTACCCTCTGTTGCATGTCCTCATGCCACCCTCACCCCCAGTGTCTTGTGTCCATTTGTGTGCCTATATGCATGCATACAAGTCCTTCGGTTGATCTCCTATCCACCCCACCTCTCCCTAACCTTCCCGCTGTAATTTGACAGTGTGTTTAGTGTTTTACTGCCTCTGTATCTATCTTTTTATTCATCAGATAATAATGTTCTTTATTTTCCAAAAATGAGTGAGATCATGTGATATTTTTCTTTCATTGCCTGGCTTATTTCACTTACCATAATGCTCTCCAGGTCCTTCCATGCTGCTGCAAATGGTAAGAAGTCCTTTATTATAGCAGTGTAGTATTCCATTGTATATATGTACCATCGTTTTCTAATCCACTCATCTGCTGATGGGCATTTAGGCTGTCCCCAAACCTAAACTATGGTGAATTGTGCTGCTGTGAACATAGGGATGCATATATTCTTTCTAATTGGTGTTTCTAGTTTCTTAGGATATAATCCTAGAAGTGGGATTACTTGGTCAAATGGGAGCTCCATTTTTAGTTTTTTGAGTAAACTCCATACTATTCTCCATAGTAGCTGTACCAGTCTGCATTCCCACCAGCAGTGCACAAAGGTTCCTTTTCTCCGCATCCTCACCAGCACTTGTCATTTGTTCATTTGTTGATGGTTGCCATTCTGACAGGTGTGAGATGGTAATGCATTGTTGTTTTGATTTGCATCTCTCGGATAATTAGTGACTTTGAGCATGTTTTCATGTGTCTCTTGGCCTTCCTTCTGTCTTCTTTTGAACAAATTCTATTTAGGTCTGTTGCCCATTTTTTTATTGGATCATTTATCTTCCTTTTATTAAGTTGTATAAGTTCCCTATAGATGTTGGAGATTAAACCTTTATCAGTGATAACATTTGCAAATATGTTCTTCTGTACAATGGGCTTTCTTGTGGTTTTGTTAATGGTTTCTTTTGCTGTGAAAAAGCTTTTTATTTTGATGTAATCCCATTTGTTTATTTTCTCTTTAGCTTCCATTGTGCTAGGACTGGTATCGGTGAAGAAATTGCTTTGGCATATATCTGAGATTTTGCTACCTATGGATTCCTCTAGTATTTTTTATGGTTTCCTGTCTTATGTTTAAGCCCTTTATCCATTTTGAGTTTATTTTTGTGCATGGTTGAAGTTGGTGGTCTAGTTTCATTTTTTTGCATGTATCTATCCAATTTTCCCGACATCATTTATTGAAGAGACTGTTCTGACTCCATTGTATGCTCATGCCTCCTTTGCAAATATTAATTGAGCGTAGTGATTTGGATCAATATCTGGGTTCTCTATTCTATTCCTTTGGTCTATATGTCTGTTCTTGTGCCAGTACCAGGCTGTTTTGAGAACAGTATCTTTGTAATACAGCTTGAAGTCTGATATTGAGATCCCACCTACTTTATTCTTTCTCAAGACTGCTATGGCTATTCGAGGTATTTTTTTGTTTCAGATGAATCTTTGAAGAATTCTTTCTGGTCTGTGAAATATGTCGTTGGTATTTTAATGGATAATGCATTGAATCTATAGATTGCTTTGGGTAGTATGGATATTTTAATGATGTTGATTCTCCCAACTCATGAGCATAGTATGCTCTTCCATCTATTTACGTCTTCCTCTAGCTCTTTTTTCAGAGTCCTGTAGTTTTCCACATATAGATCTTTTACCTCATTAGTTAAGTTTATTCCTAGGTATCTTAATTTTTTGGTGCGATGGTAAATGGGATTTTTTTTTAGTCTCTCTTTCTGTAAGTTCACTATTGGGGTACAGAAATGCCATCAATTTCTTGGCATTAATTTTGTATCCTGCTACATTGTTGAATTCATTTATTAAGTCTAATAGTTTTTTGATGGAGTTTTTCAAGTTTTTTATGTACAATATCATGTCATTTGCAAATAAGGACAGCTTTACTTCTTCTTTTCCAATTTGGTTGCATTTTATTTCTTCTTGTCTAATTGCAATAGTTAATACTTCCAGCACTATGTTGAACAGGAATGGTGAGAGTGGTCATCCCTGTCTTGTTCCTGTTCTTAGGGGAATTGGTTTTAGTTTTTGCCCATTGAGTATGATGCTAGCTGTGGGTTTATCATATATGGCTTTTATGATATTGAGGTTTGATCCTTCGAGTTCCACCTTGTGGAGAGTTTTTATCAAGAAAGGGTGTTGGATTTTATCAAATGCTTTTTCTGCATCAATTGATATGACTGTGTGATTTTTATCTCTCAATTTGTTTATGTGATGTATCACGTTTATTGATTTGCAAATATTGTACCATCCTTGCATTCCTGGGATAAATCCTACTTGGTCATGGTGTATGATCTTTCTAATGTACTGCTGGATCCAATTTGCTAGAATTTTGTTGAGCATTTTGGCATCTATGTTCATGAGGGATATTGGCCTGTAATTCTCTTTCTTTGTGTTGTCTTTATCTGGTTTTTGTATTAGGGTGATACTGGCTTTATAGAAGGAGCTTGGAAGTGTTCCTTCCTCTTGAATTTTTTGGAATAGTCTGAAGAATTTAGGTTTTAGTTCTTCCTTGAATGTTTGGTAAAACTCCCCTGTGAAGCCGTCTATCCCCAGACTTTTGTTTGCTGGAAGCTTATTGATGACTGCTTCGATTTTTTCCATAGTTATTGGCCTATTGAGATGTTTACATTCTTCCTGATTGAATTTTGGAAGGATATATTTTTCTAGGAATATGTCCATTTCCTCAAGGTGGTCCAGTTAGTTGGAATAGAGTTGTTCATAGTATTTTTTTTAACAATCCTTTGTATTTCGGTGGGGTCTGTTGTTATTTCTCCTCTTTCATTTCTGATTTTGTTTATTGGGTCCTCTCTATTTGCTTCTTGGTGAGCCTGACTAGAGGTTCATCAGTCTTGTTTATTTTTTCAAAGAACCAGCTCTTGGTTTTGTTGATCTTTTGTATTGTTTCTTTGGTCTCTATGTGATTTATCTCTGCTCTGATTTTTATTATTTCGTTCCTTCTGCTTACACTGGGCTTTTCTTGCTCTCTTTCTAACTCTTTAAGTTGTAAGATTAGGTAAATTATTACCATTGTTTTTTGTTTTTTGCAGTAGGCTTGTAGAGCTATGAACTTCCTTCTCAATACTGATTTCACTGTGTTCCATACATTCTGGATTGTTGTGTTTTCATTGTCATTTGTTGCCATGATTTTTTTATTTCTTCCTTCATCTCTGGTTACCCAGCCATTGTTTAATAACATGCTGTTTAGTCTCCATATGTTTGATTTCTTTAGATTGTTTTTATTGTAGTTGATTTCCACTTTTATGCCAATGTGATCTGAGAAGATGCTTGATATGATTTCTATCTTCTTGAATTTGCAATGACTTTGCCTATGACCCATTTATGGCCTATCTTTGAAAATGACCCATGTGTACTTGAGAAGAATGTATATTCTGTGGCTTTAAGGTGAAACGTTCTGAAGATATCAATTAATTCCATCTGGTCTAGTGAGTCATTTAGGATTGATGTTTCTTTGCTGAATTTTTGTTTAAAGGATTTATCCAATGGTGATAGTGGGGTATTAAAGTCTCCTACTATGACTGTATTGCTGTCAGTCTCTCCGTTGATATCCTCCAGGAGTTTTTTATGTATTTGGGTGTTCCTGTTTTGGGTGCGTATATGTTTACCAGAGTTATTTCTTCTTGCTGGATTGCTCCCTTTATGTCCTTCACTTTGAGATCTAATTTGTCAGATATAAGTATTGCTACCCCACTTTTTTTTTTCATTCCCATTTGCCTGAAAAACATTTTTCCATCCCTTCACACTCAGTCTGTGTGCATCTTTTTTTCTGAGGCAGATTTCTTGTAGATAGCAGATATATGGGTCATGTTTTCTTATCCAATCTGTTACCTTATGTCTTTTGATTGGGGCATTTAATCTATATACATTTAAAGTTATTATTGATAGGTACTTATTTGTTGCTATTTTTTTAATATATATTTCATTGACTTTTTACAGAGAGGAAGGGAGAGGGATAGAAAGTCAGAAACATCGATGAGAGAGAGACATCAATCTGCCGCCTCCTGCACGCCCCACACTGGAGATGTGCCTGCAAGCAAGGTACATGCCCCAGACCGGAATGGAACCTGAGACCTTTCAGTCTGCAGGCCGACGCTCTATTCACTGAGCCAAACCTGTCTTGGCTATTTGTTGCCATTTTTATTCTTTACCCCTATGTTGCTTCTTTGCTTCCTATTTCTTTTTTTTACAGCAGACCCTTTAGCATGTCTTGCATTACTGGCTTGGTAGTAATAAATTCCCTTAATCCTTCTTTGTCTGTGAAGCTTCTGATTTCACCTTCAGTTTTGATTGAAAGCCTTGCAGGGTACAGTATTCTTGGATTCAGACCCTTCCTTTGCATTGCTTTGTATATTTCATTTCATTCCCTTCTGGCCTGATGAGTTTCTGTTGAGAAATCAGTCACTAGTCTGATGGGGGTTCCTTTGTGGGTAACTTTCTGTCTCTCTCTAGCTGCTTTTAAGATTCTTACTTTGTCATTGCTGTTTGCCAATTTAACTATAATGTGCCATGGCATCGGTCTTTTGGGGTTCATTGTGCTTGGAACTCTGTGAGCTTCTTGGATTTGTATGTTTTTTTTCTTCCCTATATCAGGGAAGTTTTCTGTCATTATTTCTTCAAACAGGTTTTCTATGCCTTGCTCAGTTTCCTCTCCTTCTGGAACCCTTATTATGTAGATGTTGTTTTGTTTTGTGTTGTCCCAAAGTTCCCTTAAGCTCTCCTCCTGCTTTTTAATTTTTTTTTCTAGAAGCTGCTCTACTTGGATATTTTTTCCTTCCGTTCTTCTAGCTCACTGATGTGGTCCTCTGCTTCTTCTAGTCTACTCTTTATGCTTTCTATTGAGTTCTTTATGGCAGCGATGTCATTTTTCACTTCTTGGTTCTTCTTCATTTCCTCTTGGTTCTTATTCATATTGTCAAAGTTGTCTTCTATTCTTTTCAGCCACCTTATGGCTATTTTTCTGAATTCTTTCTCTGGCAGGTTGCTTGCCTTCATTTTGTTTACTTCCTTTTCTTTCCTATGTGGGTTGTTTCTTTGTCTTCCCATGGTCTCTCTTCTCTGGGTGTCTGATTATGTAGTTCTCTGTCTCTTCCATTGATTTAAAGGCTCAAAGTACAACACACCAAGTATAACGCACCAGGCACTAAACAGAAGTGTATTAATGATATTAATAACCCCAAATAAAGGTGACCACCAGAGAAAGGCAAATTAGAAGATAGGAGAGAAAACAAAAGAGAAAAAAAAGGAGTGCAAAAATGAAATTAGGAATAGGAAATCAAAAGTAATAGAGAAAAGAAAGAGAATAAGAAAAAAGAGGGGAACAAACTATATATATATGGAGAAAACTCCAATAGAACAGCCACTAATCTCAACAAATTCCTGGAGATGAATACAAACTACAAACAGCAACTAATATCAAGTGAGACGAGGGAAAACAGAAGCAAAAAAAAACCAAAACAAAAGAATAAGCAAAACAATCTCACAAACAAGAATAAAAAACCGATATAATCAACAGTCAAGCAAACAACAGCAAAATGACAGAGAGAAAAACAATATTTTGGATAATGAAGACAGAAGAGAGAGGTGTGTATGGACTTGGAGCAGGGGATTGGAGATTAGATATATAAGTAGAGTGAAATTTTAGCAGGAGGTAAAAGGAAAGAATAGGGAAAATCTAAAACAGGAAAAGGGCAAGAGAAACAGGACAACAAAAGGGGAAAAGATAGGAAGAGAGGGATGGAATAAATGTAAAGTTGAGATAGAGTGAAATGATGCAAAAGGGAAGATGAAAATAGAATGTAAAATACTAATCCCAAAGTAAAATAAAGAGAAAATAAAATGATACTTTTTTTTAAACAGGTAAAATAGTAGTAGTAGTACTATTGATTGAAAATAAAAATGTAATAATTAAAAAGGTAAAATCAAGTGAGAAAAAAATATTTTTTTAAGTAAAAGATGAAAAAGAAAATAAAAAAATAAAAATGGAATGTGCAGTAGTGAAGGTCATTCACTTTCTCTACTGTTCTGTTTGGTTTACCTGTTTCCTAGTCAGGCCAGTATTGCAGTTCCCTGTGTTCCACTGCTCCTCAGTGTTGTAAGCAGTCCTAATTTTTGAGCAGGCAGTATGTCTTAATTTCTTATATTCCTTTATTTGTGTTTACCCAAAGGTCAATTTGTGAGTCAACACCTGGGTGGCAGTATTTCTGAATTGACCTCCAGCTCTATAGGTCCTCTCTAGCCAGTGCTTAGATCCTGCTTTCCCTGTGGCATTCCATACTGGTTTGTGGGAGTGGGTTGCCCCAGAGCTGGTTTTCTGTTGGTATTACCTACTCTGATTCCCAGGTTCCAGAAAAACAACTTAACCACTGTATTCTCTTAGGGTGTCCCCAATTTGGTGATCCTATACAGTGGTACCTCGAGATACTAGTGCCCTAACATATGAGATTTTTGAGATACGAGCCGTCGAGCCAGCAATTTTTGCTTTGAAATACGAGTAACAGTTGAGATACGAGTAATATCGCGGATCAGCCGCCTGCACATGACCTACCAGTTTACTGCAACTTGAGCGTCTCATAGTTTCCCACGCCTGAAGGTTACGGAACGAATTAAACTCGTATCTCGAGGTACCACTGTATATTTGGCTTAGTAATCAGAAGCAAGGATTTGAAGAAAAAAGAAAAAAAAAAAAGAGCATAAGTGTGTGAACTCCAGGGCTGCGCACAAGTCTGTGCAGTGTTTTTTTCCCCCTTGGGTTTAAGCAGCCGGCACACTTTAAAAATTTTTAGGCTGTCCTTTTGTGACAGATCAAAATAGATTGCTTTTAAGAGTTCCTTTGTATTAGCAGCTCTGAGGACCCCTTCCACATTCACGGATCCCGCCAGCCCCAACAGCCACGGATTTTTCTAGGTGTAGACATCCCCGGTCCTCCAGCTCCCACAGTGTACGCCTTACTCTCTCCTGCCAGGAGCAGAGACCTCACCTTATCCCAGGCGAAATCTGACCTTTCCGTGGTGGAGTATAGAGCTCCTCTGAATCCACATGTTTACGTCAATTGAGGACCAGTGCTCTGGGGCTCACAGCTATTTTGGGGGTGCTGCAGTTGTAGATTTTTAGGCATTTGATAATATCCACTTTCCTTCTCAAGAAGGCATTGTCTCTGCATCTGAGCCAGTCACTCTGAAAGGAAACGCAGCAGTAGTGGGGGTTGTTCAGTCAGGGGATCCCCGTCTCCTGGAGTAAAGTTGTCCCTCAACCCTCCAACAAACACTCCCCATGTGACCCTCAGCTGTTCTATCTACTCCGGGACAAGGTTCGGGATACTTCTGTCTATTCCACCGCCATTTTGCTGGCTTTTTCTCTTTTTTAATTTATTTTAATTTATTTTAATTTTAATTAAATTTTATTGGTGTGACATTGGTCAACATGAACATAAAGGTTTCCTTTTTCTCTGTTTTTTTAAATGGATCACTAATATTTTAAGAAAGAGTTGAAAAATCATCATTCAACCCAAGGGAGACTTTGTATAATATAATTGGTTCTAGTACTTTTTTAAAAAAAAACTTTAAATTCTTTATTGTTTACAGTAATGTGTGTGTGTGTGTGTGTGTGTGTGTGTGTGTGTGTGTGTGTGAATGATATATCCTTTTCTCCCCATTAACCTCTCCCTGGCTGCTCCCACCCCCCTAGCACATGCCTTCACCCCTCTACTGTTTGTGCCCATTAGTTATGCTAATATACATGCATACAAGTCCTTTGGTTGATCTCTTACCCATCCTTTGTCCCCAACCTGATTCTACTACTTTTTAAAAATATAAATTTATTGATTTCAGAGAGGGAACGAGAGATCGAAACATCAATGATGAGAGAATCATTGCTTGGCTGCCTCCTCTGTGCCCCCCACTGGGGACTGAGCCCACAGCTGGTTTAATGCTTAACCAATCAGCCACCCTGGCAAGGCTGGTTCCACTATTGAATCTTAATGATAGAGGAAGTGGTACACAACTGAGGTTGTATGTGACAGTTTCCAAAATAAATAGTATGTTTTTACTGTGTAAGACTAAGTCCATTATAGTTGTAATGGTCATTTTAGCCATCAAATTTAGATGCTACTTTTGTGAGGACAAAAAAGGGACTGTAGAATGAAAGAAAATGGATAATGCTTTCGGTTTTATCAGAACCTGGAGGCTCCTCAGAATAAAGGCCTCTGGAATGTCTCTGTGTTTATGGTAGTTATGCTCTGTACTCCAAATATTTGTAGCTGAGTTCATGGTGTACATTTTTGTGAGGGGCTGTTTATAGGAAGTGTACTATGTTACCTCGACAAGAGCACTTTGAAAGTTCATTGTTTTTTTAAAGTTTTTTTTTTTGTGTGTGTGTGTGTGTTTTTCTAGATCTGCCCAATCTAAAAAATTACTTTCCTGTACCAGCAGGTGGAAGCAAGAGCAGTTGAATTGTAGTACTGCCTTCTCCAAGTGTACTGGCAAATAATCCACGTGGATCATTTACCCATGACTCACAAGTATTTTTACGATATATCTCTCACTTACCTCCTTTTTTTCAACAACTTTACTGTCTTAGCACCTTCTCTTGATTACTTTATCCCCTTATTTACTTGGTATCTAGGACAGGGTAATTTGGATTTTTCATATTCTTTGATTCAACAATTACAACATGCTATGCATCAGCACACTCTTCCACATTTGCCAAGAAATACAAAGGTGACTAAGACATGGACTGTATTCTTAAAGAGCTTACATTCCATTAGAATTAGGAGAATATTTTCTTCACTTTTCCCCTGACTTGGGGGAGCAAGTCACTCAGCCTTCCTAGTCCATCTCCAGGCAATTCATGTCTGGCTTTCAGTGTTCACCCAGGTTTTAACTCATTCAACAAGTAATTACTGAGTCCCAGGCACAATATATGGGGTTCATTGATACATTTATGTTGTTTTTCTTACAGATTAAAAAAAAAAAGACCTAATAGTCTTTAAGAGATGTATCATTTATTTAATTTTTTTAATTTATTGGGGTGATACTGGTTAACAAAATTGTGCAGGTTTCAGGTGCACAATGCCACAACACATCACCTGTATATTGTATTGTGTGTTTACCACCCCAAGTCAATTCTCCTTTCATCTCCATCGATCCTCCCTATTCTCTTCTATTTCTCCCCACCCTACAAACTATCATTTATTTTAAATACAGAGTATATAGAGCAAGTAAGCAACTGACATATTGATCCTAAAACACTGAACTGAAGAAATTTAGAAGTAGTTAATGTGAGTTAACATTTCCTGGAATACACTTAGAAGACCTCCCACAAATGCTAATTGAAGTAAAAGTAGGATTCTCTGTCAGAGGTGCAGAACATCCCCGGCTATCTAAGGCCCGAGAAATCATTTGGTTTGGCCCTGCCAAGGCATTAGGGATTAGTTAATTAAATGTTTTATTAAGTATAGCAGGCTGATTTTTAAGTCGATAATTTTGTATGGTCCAAGAATGATGTTATAAATATTCAAATGGCCGTTGTCAGAAAAAAGGTTCCCCACCCCTACATCTAAATCAATTCCGTTAGCTGTTAGTAATAATAATAAATATTTTATGCAAAGGATAGAAAAGAGGAAAACCAAGTACTCAAACTGTGTTTGTGTGTATAGACTGGGAAATGTAGAAGAACCTCCCCAAAGCAGTTACTTTCTCTGTCCTTTGGATTCCCTATCACTTTATTCATATAGAGTTTGCTCTCTAATAATCTCTATGTGTGCTCCTGAGGGCAATAACTGTGTCATATTCATCTCTGTAATCTCAATAAATATTTGAAGAATGACTGAATCAACTCATTTACCTCATGGGAAATCTCTTAATAATGGTAATGAGCCTTTAAAAAAAAAAATACAGAACTAACATTTGACACATGTAAAGAATTAACATTTGACACCTATAAAGTTTTCTTAGAATGCCTCAGCTGAATCTTATCTATCAGAAATGTAGTTTATGCCCTGGCTGGTGTGACTCAGTTTGGTTAAATATCGTACCATGCACTGAAAGGTCACCAGTTCAATTCTTGATCAGGGCACATCCCCATGTTGTGGGTTCAATCCCTGGTCGGGGTGCATACAGGAGGCAGCCGATTGATATTTCTCACATGGATGTTTCTCTCTCCCGCTCCCTTCCTCTCTCTCTAAAATCACTTAAAAATAACAACAACGTATTAAAGAAATTAGGTTATTTGTTTGCCTAAGTACTTTAAGGAAGCCTGTGCAGCTTCCGAGGAGAGCACCTTTTACCACACTTGATCTTAGCCCAAGGGCTGAGAAGCGATAGGAGAGCACCTTTTCACATCATTTCCTGTTTACGGAGAACAGTTAATTAAAGGGCTCTGGGAAGGAATGAGACCAGGGTGCAGAGGGTAGCCATCAGGTTGTCCCAGTTTGAGTTGTTTTACTCTTTGGAAATGGGTGACTAAAAACTGCCCCGGCCCACATGGCCTGTTTTTCAGAAAGAGATGGATGAAAGCTAACACGGGGCACTCCTTCACGGCCCTTGGCAGCAATCCTTTAGGGTGTGGTAGAGATAGCAAACCAGACAAGCCATGTCAATATGCAGTCTCTCACTGCCGTACTGACCTCAGTTTCTCCCCACCACAAGCAGGTGGAAGACCGGGGAGGTGAATTCGTGAGAAATCTGATGTTTCTCTTTTTTAGAATGCAGTTGCAATGTAAGTAGTTAAGAATATTGGCTCTCTAGTCAGGCCTGAGTTTAAATCCCAATTCCACACCTCCTGTGTGATCTTAAGCAAGCTACTACTTTACTTCTCTGTGCCCAGTAAAATTGGGCTCATAATACCTGTCTCTTGTCTTATTAAATAAGAAACAAATTAAATAAGAAAATGTATGTAAACTCTTGGTATAATGCCTGGCATAGTCGCAGGCTCACTAATATGTACGTGTTTCTAGCTTAGGATCCTAGGTGAAGAGTGGCAAAAACTAAAACTGCGAGTTCATGAGAAAGCTCAAGTTTGAACATGCTGCATTAAACATCTGTGGATCTGGAGCTTCAGCTAGAAACCTACCTGGAATCAGAGAAACCCGACTTTTTTGAATGGGTACAGAAAGAGAAGCCAGCAAAAGAGGCTGAGAAGAGACAGTCAGGAAATGATTAGGCAGAGGACTAGAACATCAAAGTAACAATTTTGACTAGGAACGTGTGCCTGTGTTTATTGGTAAAAGTTGATTTATTCTAAGGCATTTGTCTCTAAAACATTCTGTTCATAAAACAGTTTGCTCCTAAGCCAAACTGAAACACTAACTCAAATACCAAATACATACCTTTGTTAGAGGGCTGTAAGTATCCAACTGAAGGGCTCAGTAACTGATGATTTCCCAATGTAGCAGTCTATTCAGAAGAAAAATTATTGGCAACATTCAGTATGCTTGAGTATCCAGTATATGCCATTACCTCCAGTCTGCATCATCCTCCCTAATTTCAGGTTAGGGCTTTATATAATCTTCCATGGAAGGTAAGCACTCTCAGTTGAAACTACTTGCATATTAGACATGTAAATAATAGAAGAACAGGATTAAGCAAATAACAAGTGGAATTTTGGGGTAAATTTGTCGTCATTAATACGTGTACCACAACTTTTAAGTTCAGGGTCTACAAATATCACTACAACACAGCCTGTGCTCAAGGGCTGTCGGAGACACAGCTGAATAAATTGGTGAATATTTTTCAGTATGTTAAGTGCTTTGGGCAGTGTATGTGTAGGGTAATGTAGGACCACAATAGAGGAAAAATTCCTAAGCCAGCTGGAGGTAGTTAAAGAATGCTTCCTGGAGAAGGTAAAATCTGATCCAGGATCTGAAAGATAAGAGATGAATATTGTTCCTCTGGGAAGGGAGATGAAAGGCAGAGGGAAACCCTTGCAAATGTCTCAAGAGAGTTTAACATTTTCAGGGAGATGTGAAAGCAGTTCATTGTGCCTAAGGCATCGATTTGAGGGCAAAAGGGTGGCATTAAAAAAAGCCAGAGAAATAGGGGCAGGTCAGGCAGGGCCTTGAATGTAGCTTTGATCCTGAAGTCAGTGGAGTCAGAACTTGATCCTCAACCATGCCTCTGAAGGGGACTGCCATGGTCAGATTCACATCTTGGAAAGATTAACTCTGTAGGCAATCTGGAGAATAGATGGTAAGACATCCAGGAAGCTTCCTGGGTTTTTGACTTGGGCAACAGAATGCATACTGGTGATCTTCACCGAGATATACTACAGGAAGAAGACAGGCTTGGTTCTGGGGGTAAGGAAGATGGTCATTTTCATTTTAGACATACTGGATTTGAGGTGGCCGTTGACATCCAAGTCAGCTACCCAATAGTTTTTAGATATCTGGGTCTAAAACTCTGGTGAGAGGCACAGATTTGGAGGTCTTTAGCTATGGCCTGCATATGCAGCCACACAAGTGGACCAGAACACCCTAGGAAAAGTGTACAAAATAAAGAGAAGGAAAGAGAGCACAGAACTGAATCCCGAGAAATACCAGGAAATCCTAAGGAAGGGAATAAAGAAGTTAGATGATGGAAATGGTGAAGATACAGCCAAAGACATAGAATGAAAAGCATAATCATTATCAGAGATGTCAAGGGAGAAAAAGTTCCAAAAAAGAGGGAATGTGTATTTAAAAAAAAAAAAAAAAAAGAAACCCAGCCAGTGTTGCTCAGTGGTTGAGCATCAACCTATTGTTATGCCCAGAGTTCGGGGTCCCCAATAATCAACCACTAAGGAGCCTTTTCCGATGCAAAAGCAAAGAGTCTTTATTCAAACCCGGGTTTGGCTCCCAGCCACTTTCTGGCGCAGTGAGATGAGAAAGCGAGCGGGCGGGAACAATGAGTTTTATGGGGTAGGATAATTAGGGGGCTTAGGAAAGTGACGAGGGTTACAGAGATTGGTCACTTGAATGAGGATCTTTCTGGGGTTTAGCCTTATTAGGACCCTCGCTGTGTTCCTGGAGCTTCATTGGTCCATTCGGGTGGTGGTCGGGAAAGCTAGGACATTGCTGGCACACCTATGGCCCCTCCCAGAAAAGGGAGAGGGTTTAGGCAGGGGGCCCAGCCCTATAAGACAAGATGGAGGGGAGTTCATTTCCTTTCACTATGAATGAAGAGGTCACAGTTTGATTCCCGGTCTGAGCATATGCCCAGGTTTTGGGATTGATCCCCAGTTGGGGGCATGCAGGAGGTAGTCAATCAATGATTCTCTCTCATCATTGATGTACCTATCTCTCCTTCTCCCTCTCTGAAATCAACTAAAAAAGTAGACTTTTTATTAAAAAAAAAAAAAAAAAGGAAGGACCAAAACACTGTCAAATATCACAAAAAGTTAATTTAGGTAAACACTAAAGGATTAGTTGGATTTAGTAAAAACATTAGGGACCCTGCTGAGAGCAGTTTCCTATTTTTTTATGAGGCCAAGACCCAAATTGAAATAGGTTAAAGAGTACTAACAGCTGTGTTTGTAGGTGGGAATTTCTGTCTAATGACTAGCAGGGTCAGCTAGTGACAGTGAGAAAAGAAGTTTTTAGAAACGGATCACAGTTTGCCATCATTGGTGTGGGATTGGAGAGCAGGAGGTAACCTGGATGGCTTTTCTTGAAGTCTTGAGAGTCCATCTCAAATGAGAGACTGTGATAAAACAGCATTAAAGCCCATAGCCCTGGTTGGTGATCTGGATGTACAGGTAGAGAAGGTGGCTGTTTAAAATAGTCCTGGGCAGAGGCTTTTATGGTGGGTGTAGCAGAAGGAGTATAAGCCGGGCAGTTGGGTTTTAATGAAGGATGGTTGAATTAATGGATGTGGCTCACTTCTAACATTTGTGTAGCCTGGACAACAGTATAATTGGGAGATTCCCCTTCGGTACCATGGGGGCCCCACATGTGCCTGGTTTCCCCCACCTGTAAGTCCAAGCTCCACCTACACTCTCCCTTTCTAATCACTGTCCCTCAACCCCAGCAGCATGTACACCAGTGACACACTTCACCCTCAGGGGGACTGGCCCAGAGAAGAGGCCACACAGGCTCTGGGAGCCATTTGAAAAAGGATGTCGGCTCTGCATAGGCACCTCCTCTTGAGAGGAGCGTAGAAGCAGGAGGGCAAAGTTGGAGTCATCACCCAGGTCTAAGCAGAGCTACAGAAAAAGCCTGTTACAGTGAGAAAATAGAGGAATCAGAGAACTGGAGGTCTAAAGGAGCAAGAAAAACAAGAATCACAGGCGTAGTGAAATGGGAGCTGAGAAGACAGAAGATCATGGTCAGAGATTGGAATACTATGGGAATTCACTGTCTCTGAGGAGCATCTCCGAGAGGTGATAAGAAGGATAAATGTGAAGGTTCTTGGAATGAAGTAGGTAAAAAACTGAAGTTAAGGGAGTGAGGTAGCTCATCCATCTACCCTTATAAAGTCTCCCCAGCATAATTCTGGAGAGCTTAAGATGGAAAGGACTTTAAGAAAAGTGGGAAAAGACAGAGCTCTGGGAAGAGGTTGAGGATGCAAGGAAGTTCAGTAATCAGGAGAGAGACCTGGAGTATGGGAGAGGTTCAGCAGTGGGAGATGGCTTATCATTTGGGAGAGCGGCAGGAATGTGAAACCTGCGAGGATGTTCACAGCAGAGAAAACCAGGTTTACAATGTTTGATATGTTGAGGGTCTAAGACCAGAAATCTTTAGGTAAAATTTCATAACTTGGTTCGCACAGCTAATAAGATTAACTCTCCATTGTAAAAATAAGTATTTGTGAAATTTAAGCCATCTTGTAGAAAAGCCACTTTTATATTTTAATCATGTTGTGAGTACCTTTAGCCCTGTTCCTTGTAGAAAGAACTGAAAGTCTGTGGCTCTTGAAAGGCATGCCTAGTCATACATGTCTCTCAGGGTTAGAATTAAATGAGTGTTTTTACACTGCCTGGCCCATGGGAACTGCTCAGCGAATTGTTCCTTCCTCACTTTCTGTTCTTTATTCCCTCCAAAGAAGACACGAGGGGGCTGCTTTAAGAGTGGGAGAGAGAAAGGATACCAGAGGCAGGTACAGGCATGCATCTCACTCCCTGTAATGAGATTGTCCACTGCAGCACTACCTAGGAGAGCTTTCTGCAGGGATGAAAATGTTCTTTATCTGCGCTGTCCAATGGCATAGCCACTTGCCACAGAGGCTGTTGAGCATTTGAAATGTGGCTAGTGCATCTGAGGAACTAAATTTTTACTTTTATTTGCTCTTGATTAATTTAAATTTAACTACATGTGGCTACTGTGTTGAACAGCACAGATGTAGTGGATATGGAGCTGCTTGTCCAACAAGGTAGAAGTGGGCTAAGTGCCTAAAGAAACAGGTAAACCCTTGAAGGTGTCTGGTGGGGCTTTGGCATCGGTGAAATATGAAATTAAAGAGCCCTACATGCTACGATGAAAGGAGCCTGGACTTGAGCGATGGCCTGATAAGTTGTAAGGAGAGGGGTGACTTAGTTACGTCACTGAGTGCAAAAAACAACTCTATGAACAGTAAGAATCAAGATTAGAAAGGGGTGGTTCGGGTGACATGGAACAAGAGAAATAATTTAAATAAATATAGAGTAATTACAGTCTGGGGTGTTGATGAAATGCAGCCCTCAATAAGAGCTTGTAGAGAAATATTAATTCCAAAGTAAATACTAGGAATATTTGTGAAGTGTTTTTGCAGAACTGGGGCAAATGCCAGGAAATGCCATGCAAACCATGTGCTACAACACAGTAACACTACAGGAAAAGAATGGGAACATGGACAAAATGTAGATTGTGGGGAAAGAGAAGTTATGACATTTATATAATGGAGTTTTACTCAAGTCCTGATTCTAATAAGATACATTTACCTGCATGGAGGTGTGTTTGTGATGATGAAGGAAGATGGTGTTGTTGCAATGTTTTAGCCATACCAGTCCCATCCATCTTTTTGCAAATCCATACAATAATACATGTGTAACATGCTAATTATACCAGAAGTCCTTCCGGACGACCTTCTGGTCGAAGCCAGGGCTGCGAGGGAAACCCGGGTCCCACGTGCCTGCTGGCAGCTGGAGGGAAGTCAGGGTCCTGGGTGCCAGAAGGGAGCCAGTGCCAGCAGCCTGGGGAAGGAAGGCCTACTCTTGCACGAAGTTCATACATCAGGCCTCCGGTATGTAATGAGCATCTATTATGTGCTCAGCAGTGCAGTGAGCCGAGGTTGGGGTTGTGACAAAAGAAATGTGCCATGGTTATTATGCTTGAGAAAGTCCTAGCCTAGTGCAGAATACAAGACAAGCCAATCGAACAGGTGGATGACAGTAATTTAAATGAATGGCAGAGATGAAAGGTGATAGGAGCTCAGATCTGGATGAACCGGAATGGTCAAAGAAGCCTTGATAAGAGGAAGTAGAAGCCTTTAAACTGTGCTTCGCAAGGAAAATGAATGCAGCAAGTCTCAGAGCATTTCTGAAAGTACATCCCATAAAATGTTTTGCAAAAAATTTAAGCTAGTGAACTCAAAATAGATGTGGCATGATCATTTGTCCAAATGAAATTCTGCAATCTGGTGATCTCTGTCAAAACCTATGCCACTCGCTTTCTTGGACTAAGTGCTTCATTTGTTTGGTGGACACAGACTACAATTGCTCCTTCCTGTCAATCCCAGTATAGTATCTGTACTATTTCTCATTAGAAATTTCAGAGTTGTGTAGTTAAAAGTACTTTAAAGACCGAAGAGACCATGACGAAGGTGTGTTTGGGACAGAAATCATAAAGAGCCTGGAAGTTTGTAGGAAAAACAACACTACCCTAGTGTTTAATTAGACAGTAGACATCTCAGATGTAATCTAGAGTTTAACTTTCAAATGCACATAATAACCCCCATAGAGAAAGACAGGATCACGCTCTGTTTCGTGTTTTCAACTTTTATAACTCTCAGTTGCAAAAAGTTTTTACAAAGTCCTCCCCAGATTCTCCAGCGAACAAGCACAGTTGCTAGAATGACTCAGGTGCCCTCACCGGTTTTCCCAAACAGGTACTACAGAGGCCCTGAAGAGCGAGAAGAGAGAAATGTACCAACATTCTAAGCACTGAATGAGCTTGCAATCGTAACAGAGGGGGAGAAGGAGGGATGCTCAGCAAAATGACGATGGAAGAGGAAAAGCAGATACAGTACAGATAGAAAAACTCTCAGTAGATCAAAATGTTTTAATTAGAAGCATAAGGGGATCCTTCTGTCTTCATTCCTTTTCTTTGATAATAAGAATTCTAAATCCTGAAGGAAATTAAAACAAAATTCCAGAGGGCGAGAAAAGAAGGTATAATATAAAAAATTAAGTGTCTTCTGTTGACCCATGAAATCATGATTTCTATCGTCTGTTTCTTTTTACCCCTTCCACATTCAGGGAGTATTACTTTAAGGAGCGTGTAGATTTTTATTCATTGCAGTAGGGCTGTACCTGGGTGATCATGGGTATATTTGTACAGCCAAGGCAGAGGTGCTCACATTTTTATCATTTTAACTGAGCTAACGTCAGGTGATGCTGTGATTCGAACACTCAACCTTTGATAAATGTTAGGAAATAAATGAAAACCAGTGGAGGTCATCTTATCAGGGAGATATTCGGAGTAGTTTTATTTTAAAGCTGTTTGACAATAATGAAAATGTGTCCGTAATAATCGGTTGGCACCAAGAAGAGTGGTGAAAAGAGCAGGGTATTAAGATACAGAAGTCCTATGTTTTACTCATTAGTCGTCTGCTTGCTCTTCATTGCCTGAATAGCCCCAGCCTCTTCACCCGTGCGGAACTTCCTCGGAAGCCCCATCAATCCTGGGCATGGCTGACTCCTTCGAGGCCTGCGTTCTGTGTATCTATGAGGAATTGTGGGAATAATTATTTTGGAAAATTTTAGCCAACACCACACACTGAACTTCACATCCCTGGTATTTTAGGCCATCACCAAACTTAGAAAACCCCCCAGTCACTGGTCATTTCTTGTATTCCGAACTTTATAATTCTTTTCCCAGTGCTCATTCCTTTATCGGTTTTCATTCCTTTATTAGTCAGGGCTCTGTGTGAGCCAAATAACAAAACCACATTCAAACCGGCCTAAACAGTAGACTCACATAACTGGAAAGTCTAGCTGTCGGTCAGGCTTCAGAATTAGTTGATCTAGGGGCTCAGTGATGTCAGTGAATATCTGGTTTCCTTCCTTTATTTTTCCATTCACAGTGTTTATTTCATCCTAAGTCAGGTTCCATTCTTTCTCATAAGCTGGATACTGGCTGCAGTCAAGGACACACAAGCTTTCTCATTTATACTCAGTAGGAATAAGACCCCTTTCTCTCCCAGGATCTCTGGGTTAGAGGCAGCCACCTTTAAAGATCATGGACTCTGTGGGAGATGCCTGGGTATGGGAAGAAGAGGCGTATATAATTAGGGGAGAGGTGAATGTCTGGACAAGCAGTATCGATCTAGCTATCTGCTCTTAGACTTCTCCCTTGTTACTTCTGGAGTTCTGGTCTTGTAGTAAACATACTCCTCCACTTTTTCATACGCTGGATTGTCTCTTCTCCTTTTAACCTTTACTGAAATCCCCTCAGCCCTGAGGAAAATACTTCTACACCCGACTTTTCTTCCACATTTCATAGCACAACGTAAGAGGAAAACCCACATCTTTTGTTCCCCAGATCCTACCATGCCCCCAGTTATTCTCCCAGGCCAGCACTTCTTTACCTTGTATAAAACCACTGTCGAGGTTCCCAGTCTGGTTTTACCATTCTATATCTTGCCCACAATGTCCTCTCCCAACCACCTGGTCAGCCCCTTCTATTCTTTGAAGACTTCTGTCCCTGGTTCAGTCTTCCTTTCTACTCCCAGCCCAGCTGTCAAGCTGCGAACTCCAGTGTTCATTGTAGACAATTTAGCCAATACTAGGATGTCAGCTCTTTGCATTCTTCAGCTTGTTTATCTCAACCATCCACTTCCAAAAAAATATGCTGGATTTTACCAGTCTGTTTAGCCTTTCAATTCCTAAACCCAGAACATCTCACATTTTTGTTACAATCTAACTAATTCCATTTTACCCATTTTATTGATCTTACTGAGATTGCAGTCTTCTATCTAAAACAAATTGCTGTCCATGCTTTATATGCCATTTGTTCCTATATCCTTTGATCTTTCTCTAAATGTCATTTAAGAATAAATTGAAAAAATTAGTTTCAAGTGGAATCATGAAAAATGACAAATTGCTTAAAATATGTATTCAAACCACACATAAATGTATATTAATTTCTAAATATTTTGATGTAAGATGAAGGCCTTTTTAACAAGTATGAATCATATGATTGGAATTCCTTACTGTCCTTGCTTAACTACATCTAAAATGTACCATTTTTAAATTTCTAATCCTTTTTAAGTGGAACAAGAACATACCTAAAGACAGATAATTAATTTGAATCAGAAGTCTTCTAAATCATCATAATTCTTTAAGCTTCTATTACAGCTGGGTTTTTTTTGTTTTTTGTTTTTTTTAGTTGGCGTTTTAGTCACTATTTATTAAAAAGTATTTCCAAAACAGTTTAGCTAAATAACAAATCATTCTGTTTACATACATTTAACCGGTTAAATATTTAAATTGCATAAAAACAAATAGTCATAAACAGGTTTTGGAATTTGACCTTTGGTGAATATATAACTCAACTGGTTAAAGGAGAAATGTGAAAATATACTAGAAAATAGTTTGCCAGGCTTGGACCATGAGCCAGTGTTTCACATCTGAGACTTCAGTTCATGTGGACAGACAGTATATTTAGATCTCTCGAATCTTCCATTGGCTCAGCCCCTTCCAGCTGCGCACTGAGTTAGCTCCCTTTGTTTTCATAGTCAGAGAATTGCTTAGGTGTATTCTCTCCAGTTTTCACCTTCTTCACATCTCTTAACCCTAGTAATCTGACTTCCATCCATATCACCCCATATCACCCCACTTTGCTCTTGCCAAAGTAATCAATGGCATTCCTGTTGCTAAGTTCAACAGACTCCTCTATCTTTTTTTTATACTGTTATTCGCTCCCTCCCTTTTTTAATGCTTACTTTTCACAACTTCCTAGGCCCAGCCTGGCTTGACTTTCCTTCTACCTCAGTGATTAAACCAGAGTTAGAACTCAGTTCTTCTATTCTCACTCTGCAAATTTCCTTGGGCCACTCCAACCACCCCTCTAATTTATTTTTCTTTTTAAAAAAAATATTTTTTTTATTGATTTTTTACAGAGAGGAAGAGAGAGAGTTAGAAACATCGATGAGAGAGAGACATCGATTAGCTGCCTCCTGCACGCCCCCCACTGGAGATGTGCCCACAACCAAGGTACATGCCCTTGACCGGAATCGAACCTGGGACACACTATCCACTGAGCCAAACTGGTTTCGGCCACCCCTCTAATTTCAATTACCTTTTAATATTAATGAATTCTACTTGCATGTGCCACAGCCACTTGACCTGTCCAAAGTTGAATTTCTCACCTCCACCCCAAAGAGCCACCTCCTCCCCTTTCTCATTTCCCTATTTTAGTGATGGCACCACCATTCATTTCCAACACAGAAACCTGGACATCCTTCTTGACTCTCTGACCTCCCCACACATCCATTCAGTACCACCTCATATTGATTTTTCTAAGTCACTCCAATTCCCTTCATTTTCTAGTTCAGCATGCCAAAATTGTATGCCCCAAATACAGTAATAGCTTTCCTCTACAATGATTTCTCTTTTCCAAACTTTTCAACTCACTATAATTTGAGTGATTTCTCTAAAATGCATATTTTATTTCATCTCTCACCTGAATAAAAACTTCAGTGGCTCTCATTGTATTCAAAATAAGATTGAACTTTTTTTTTTTTCCAAAGAGGGGAATGGAGAGGAAGAGAGGCACAGAAACATCAATGATTAGATAGAATCATTGATCAGCTGCCTCTTGCATGCCCCATATTGGGGCTTGATCCTGCAATGGATGCATGTGCTGTGACCAGGAATCTAACCATGACCCCCTGATTCATGGGTTGATGCTAAACCACTGAGCCACACTGGCCTGAACAAGGTTGAACTTTTTAATGATTTCCAAGGCTTTGCATTCAGTACTTCCTTCTTACCTTTGCAGATTTCTCTCTTCTTACAGTCTTTGGCCTTTGGATAGTATATTGTCTAGATCTTGGTGTGCGTATTTCTCCTTCTAGACAATATTCCTAGAAAAGTTCCTTTTGTGGCCTTTCAGAGTTCCCTCTGCTGACCCTATCATAGCACTCATCTCAATCCTATATAATCCTATATAATAAAAGACTAATATGCAAATTAACCATCACCCTGCTATACCCACAAGCCATTCCCACCAGCCAAATGGGAGAAAGTAATCAAATTAACCCAAACAAGATGGCTGCAGCCACAGATAGAGCAATTGACTTGGGTTTCCCCAGAAATGGAGGAAGCCCAACTTTCTATACACCCTGGCTGGCCCAGGCCTCTACTTAAGGCTACAGAGTTTCAATTATAGAAGATAAATAAATCCCAACAAAAATGATTGCAGCCACAGAGCAAGCAGGAGGCTTGGCTCCACTCAAGGCTACAAAGTTTCAGTTATAGAAGATAAATAAATCCCAGATCCCAGGGCTTTTGCTAGGGTTGCCGGAGGGGCATGGCTGGCCTGCAAACCACCACAAGCTCCTCGCCCAAGCTGCTCCACACCCCAAGAGACCCCCCATCCTGATCTGTGACACCCTTCAGGGCAAACCAGCTGGCCTCCACCTGTGCACCAGGCCTCTAGCCTATCTAATAAAAGAGTAATATGCAAACTGACCATCACTTCAGCACACAAGATGGCTGCCCCCATGTAGTCAAAGATGCCTGCCCTCATGTGAATACAAGATGGCCAAAAGGGAAGGGCAGTTGGGAGGGACCAGGTCTGCAGGGGAGGGCAGTTGTGAGTGATTAGGCCATCAGGGGAGGGCAGTTTGGAGGGACCAGGTCTGCAAGGGGGGCAGTTGTGGGCAATCAGGCTAGCAGGGGAGGGTAGTTGGGAGGAACCAGGCCTGAAAAGGAGGGCAGTGGGGAATGATCAAATCTGCAGGGGAGAGCAAGTGGGGCGGGGGGGGGGGGGGGGGGGGGGGGGGGGGGGGGGGGAGAGTCAGGCCTGCAGAGGAGGGCAGTTAGGGGTGACCAGGCCTGCAGAGGAAGGCTGGCAGGGGAGTGGTTAGGGGGTGATCA
>PVJN01032662.1:0-24006 GCA_004026805.1 Lasiurus borealis | reverse complement strand
CGGCGCCAACTTCAAGTTCTACCCGCCCGGCTGCAGGGTGACCTGTGTGGACCCCAACCCCAACTTTGAGAAGTTCCTGGTCAAGAGCATCGCGGAGAACCGACACCTGCAGTTTGAGCGCTTCGTGGTGGCCGCCGGGGAGGACATGCACCCGGTGGCGGATGGCTCCATGGACGTGGTGGTCTGCACCCTGGTCCTGAGCTCCGTGGAGAACCAGGAGCGCATCCTGCAGGAGGTGTGCAGAGTGCTGATGGGTGGGAGGAAGGGAGGTGGGGGGGGAGGGTGATGAGGGGGAGGGAAGTGGGGGGAAAGGAAATAGGAGGGACTCATCTTCACTGTATGTTAAGCTAGATACTTGTAGGCTTCCACTAAGGGTCCTCTGGCAAGTTACTTCATTCATTTATTTATTCATTACCCATAAAGTAAACATTTAGGGAATGTTGATTGAGGGCTGGATCACAGTATTTTTGTGGTGAGAAGTCAGCTTCAGAGAGGTTAGATGACTTGTACAAAAGCATGTAGCTCATACAAATGGCAGGGACAAAACTAAAGTTTGGGTGCCTTAACTCCTAGGTTAAGAAGATCTAGCCATGCCACTGCGCTGGTGGCCTCCAGCCCATCACAGAGTCCAGTTTTCTATAGTTGAGAAAGGTGCATCCCCCATAGGGTACGTCAGAACATCTCTTCTCAACAAATGGAACTTGTAAGTACACAGATAGACATCTTTACTCGTGGCATAATTCTTTAGCTTTTGCTTTGAACATAAAAGAAGCATCAGGAATTAGCCACACACCTTTCTCCAGCGCTTTTCTCCAATAATAGTCATTATTCAATGTTTGGGGGTGGGTGTCGGGGTGTGTGCAGGGAAAGAAAGCAGTTTCTCCACAGACATGGCAGATGGCATCACCTTTGCATCTTTGAACACTGTTGACTTTTCAGTGTTTCTGGCTTTATTGTCTACAATTATAAGGCAATGAATCAGTTCATTGTTTAAAAGAATTCAAAAATTAGAGAAGAACAAAGAAGGGGGGGAAATGAAAGTTCTCCCTTCACTTCCCTAAAGCTCACTTTCCTTATCTGACCCCATAGGTCTCTATTATTATGGGTATCCTTCCAGGTTTTTGTTTTTTTTTTCTGTTTTAAATTAAATGTTTCCCTTCCTAGTATTTGGAAGTTTTTCTATCCATCTCAAGTTCATTAATATTTACTAAATTTAAAACTCAAGTGAATAGTAGAATAAATACTGCCAGATGATAGAGATATTTAAATTCATACTTCTATTTATATTTAAATACATATTCTTCTATTTCTATTTGATACTTCACTATCAACATACCAAAATTATATAGTTATATTACCCCCTTTAACTCAGAGCAATCCTATAGCACTTTTTTATTTCCCCATCTTCATCACCTCTTTCCTCTCAACCACATCAACCTCTCCATCCCATATCCTAGTTTGATTGAAATAATCTGTGATTTTAATTTCAACCTATTACAAAGGATTACCCCCCTTGCCTTCTATGTCAAAAGTCCTTTCTAATGTACAACATAGTTTAAAAATCAATTTATCATCATCCATTTATTTACTACAAATTTTACTAGATCTATAGTTCACTGTTTCATATGCTTTTTGTCTTCCCCTATCTTGGGATGTGGAAATAATATTTTTTTCCAAAGGCAGAAGGGAAAAAAATAGAAGAGAACCAACGAAGAAAAAAACAATAGAAGAAAAGTTTTCTGAGCTAAAGAAAGACTTGAGCATTAACATAAAAAGGGTTCTTCAAATGTCTAGCAAGATTAATAATTTCTAATTTAATTTTTATTTATCTGAAACTACCTTCTTGAATAGTTCACTGAGAAATGGTGCATGGATCCTTAGAAATCTGAAAATGTCTGTCTTCTACTCTCACACTTAATAACAATTTGGCCAAGATTCTTGGATCTGATTTCTTTCCCCAGGAAGCTGTTGGGATCATTTAATGATCCTAGGGCTTTCCACATTGCAAATGAGATCTCCAATGCCAGTCTGATTCTCTTTCCCTTTCAGGGAACCTGTTTTTGTTGATGATTATTTTATGTCTAGAAATTTTTAGGGTTTTTGCTTTCTTTTTTTTAAGTTCTGAAATTTCACCAAGAGGTGACTAGGTATGTATCTTGTTTTTATTATTAATCTTGCTAGGCATTTGAAGAACCCTTTTTATATTAATGCTCAGTTCTTTCTTTAGCTGAGAAAATTTTTCTTCTATTGTTTCTTTCTTCATTGGTTCTCTTCTATATTTTCTTTTCTCCTGGCTTTGGGAAAAAAATATATTATTCAGATATAAGATCTCCTAGCTTTAGCATCTTTACTTTTATCTTCTCACTCATAATTTCCATTTTCTTGTACTTTTGTTCCATGTTGCAAGATAGTTACTCCATCTGATCTGAATTACTTTCTCTATCATCCAGTAGTATTTATTCTATTTTTCACTTCCTTTATTGAGTCTTAAATTCAGTACTTTTTAATTGCCAAAACCTCTTTTCTTATTCTAGGATCAATATATTGTTGAATCACCATAGAAGTATTTATTGTTGTGCATTGTTTTTAATTTCTATCTCATTTGTCCCATTAAATTTTCCTCAGTAAGAGGCACTTGTTCTGATCAAGTTGGTATTCTCCCTTCAGGCTGCCAGCAAATGGACTGGTAGGTAGGACTCTCTTATCTAAAGAATGGGGAGAGCTTTAGGCTCTTGGCTGCTCCAGGTATGAACCCACCTCAGGCAAACAAGGTGGGTTCCCTGTAGGGCAACCACTGTCAGTAAGTTTAGGGGACTTCTCTCTAGACCCTTCACAGAGGTCCAAGGCTGGGTCCTTTCCTTGTCCTGAGGGAGTGGATCTATTCCCCTCATGTGTCTCAGGGAGCCTTGGCTTTCCTAGACAAACAAGCTTTCCTCAGGCCTTTGATTCCAGGGTTCTAAGAACTTAAAGCTTCTGATGTGCCTACTCTGGGCTCTAGTAGACACCAAACTTTCACATCCACCCTCATTAGCTGATTAGCTTTTTATCCTATTGGTTGAATATCTCAACAGCATTCTCCACCTCAGCCACCATTTTCACAATGGCCCCCAAATGAATGGATAAATAGATAGATGATAAATCGATCGATCGATCGATAGATAGATAGATAGATAGATATCAGTTATACATACACATAGTTTAAAAAGACAAACCACAAGCTTATGATGAAAAATAGCAGCTCTCAGGCATACACAATTTCTACTCCCAAAAGGCTGTCATTCAATTTAAAACTTTCATTTTTTTAATTTATATACATATCTTTAAATAGTATATTTATACTACTCTTTCTTGTCTTTTCATGTTTAGGTGTTAATATTAACTTCCCACTCTGGAAAGTGATAATTTACCTCTTTCACAACCACCATGGCCACCTCCCTTCTCCCTGACAGAATTATGTCTTTAATTGATATTCACAACTAAGCTATGCAGTATATTTCACTCATTCTTTGAACCATGCAATATACTTTTTTACATTTGATTTTCCCAGAGTTAACAATGATCTGTATCATTATCACATATATGGATATAGATATAGGCACAGATATAGATAGAGATAGAGATAGAAATAGAGATATAGGCATAAATAGAGATATAGATATAGATGATATAGATATAGGCATAGATATAGGCATAGATATAGATAGATATAGATATAGATATAGATATAGATATAGATATAGATATAGATATAGATATAGATATAGATATAGAGATCCCTAAACCATCCCTGACCCCCTTCACTTGCCTAAACCTCTCACTATGGTCAAACATGTCAAATATTTCTATCAATTTCATCAACTGGGGTCATTTTTCCTAGGCTCTCTCCCAGTTTCCCACCTGGACTGGGTGCTCTCTAGACCTGCTACATTGCTTGCATCTTAGGATCTCCTTTTACCCTCTTCCAAGGAATTCTTTTCTTTTCTCTTTTGCACTGTACTCCTTGTTTCCTGCATTCTGTCTCTTCCTCTTTCTTAGTTTACTAGTTTGGGTAGAGCATAGCCTGCAGCAACCTTCTGAGAAAGGTGAAACATATATATTAAGAAAATGTATGTCTGAATAGTCTTTATTTGCAAAACAATTGATAGTTTGCACAGCTGTAGAATTCTGAGTTGGAAAATGTTTACTCTCTAAATTTTGAAGGTATCTCCAAAACCGGTTTGGCTCAGTGGACAGAGCTTTGGCCTGCAGTCTGAAAGGTCCCAGGTTCAATTCCGGTCAAGAGCATGTACCTTGGTTGTAGGCACATCCCCAGTAGGGGGCATGCAGGAGGCAGCTGATCGACGTCTCTCTCTCATCAATGTTTCTAACTCTCTATCCCTCTCCCTTCCTCTCTGTAAAAATCAATAAAATATATTTTAAAAAATAAAACAAAATAAAGAATATGATAACAGCCAGATGAAGAGATACATAGGGTGAGGTTGGAAAGGTCCTCAGGGCAGGAGCTTCTGTCCCAGTGAAGTTGGGATACATAATCCTCTCTCTGTGGATGTGTTCAACAAGCTGGAAGCTCTCTAAACCACATACTATTGGGATTTTATGGAGGGTTCGTCACAAAAGTATGATGAATTATTAAGTCCATTTTTAGCTCCTCTCCCCTCTCTTGAGGTTGGAGGGTGGAGCTTAAAATTTCAAGTTTCTAATCATGACTCAGTCTTTCTGGTAACCAGCCCCCATCCCTGAGCACAGCCACAGTCACCTCAATAGAACAAAAGATGATTCTTATGCTCTTATCACTTGGGAATTTACAAGGGTTTTAGGGGCCCTGTGTCAGACACGGGGACAAAGACAAATATTAGGACAAGAGATGTTCTTAGCACACTTACCGCTTAGGAATTTACAAGGGTTTTTAAGAGCCCTGTGCCAGGAGCGAAGGGCAGAGACCAATATATGTGTTTTCTATTATTTCACAGTTAATTACAATTTGTCCTGCTTTCTAGCTTCAGAAGCATTCTGTAATCATCGCCCTTGTTAGTTTTCTTTGTCTTAGGCTTAGCCAATTCTTCTATAACATATGCATTCCTAAAAATCACCACATGATGCAAAACCACAAGACTTATGAGTAGGGGGAAACGGGGTTAGAGACATAACACTCAAAACTTCATTAGTGACACATTAAAAGAGGTAGGAACCTAATAAAAACAGTAGCACAGTTTCACACATAGTACATGGTTAAAAAATACATAACAAAAATGTCCACTCACTGTTGAACACCTGGAACTAATATAATATTGTATGTCACTTGTAATTGAGATTATCTTAATTTTTTTTAAAAAAAGGAAAGAAATACATAATGACTGTAGTAAATAAGGCATTTTACTTGGAGGGGAGGAGAGACTTAAATTTTGCTTGTGGACGTGGGCATTACAAGAATTGCAACTTGTGAGTTATTGTGAACTGGCGGAAAGGGAGGGTTACCTGAGAGCCCACAAAAAGTTGTAACACCGGGTGTGGGTAATGAAACAGAGGCCGCGGGGGATGTCTGAGTTGTACATTTTGTATAAACCTACGTGGCTCAGTCAGAATGGGTGCAGTTTTCTGCGTTCACCCATGTTCTGACCCTCATAGGTGCTCACTAACGCTTGTTGGATAGAGTTGAAATGAAAGTTGTCCTATGGCCCTTTAATGCCTCAAACGGACAAAGTATTTATGTGGATTTATGAAGACCAACTATTTTGAACAGATTCCCATCTCCAGGAGATCCCTTGACTTCCTGGAACATGCAGCTGCCAGGCATCCAGCTGGAATGTCTCCAGTCAACATCTCCTCAGCCCAGCAAAACACTTCCTACTCAAAACCTGGCAAGAGGGAGCCAGAATGCTCTGGAAAAGGCTGCCTTCTCTCCACCAGCCCTGCAGCTCCCATGGACCCACTGGCCAGGTTCCAATAAGGACACAATAGTCTCACCAGTTATTTGAACAGAGAGGATTCAATGTAAAGAATTGTTAACTAGGTATAGGGTTGTTAACTGGGACGTTGAAAGAGTAAAAAGAAAGCCCTGGGATATCATGGGACGGGCAGAAGTAGCTGCCAAAACTAGGGCTGAGGGAACAAAGGGAAGAGGTTGGAACTGGTAAGGCTTGGATACAGAGAGGAAGGGGTCTGACAGGGGCGGACCTCGGATTAGAAGGGGCACAGTGAAGCTGATACTCCAAGTGTTGGGGAAACTGCCAAATGGATTCAGCCGGTGCTAAGGAAGGCTCGGTTGGCAGGAACAAGACCCATTGCCAGACAGAGCTCATCAGGACAGGGAGCAGAAAGGAAGCCCAGACAGCAAACGCCTTGCAGGCTCCCTCTGGCACCCCCTATTGGCAGATCCTAACAGAGCCAGTTGGCAGAGCCTACTCCATCCCACAAAGCAGAATATGTTAGTGAGGGTTTGGCACTAAGACACAACTTAACTGTCACACCCAACACCTGGGAATCCCATCTACCCCACATCACATTTTTCCTGAGCTGACTGAGCCAACCCATTGTCTAGGCATTTGCCCCCACATCACTCCCAGCATTTCAAGCAAGGCCTCGCCAGCACAGCCCTTAAAACAGTCACCTTGGTGTTGGATTTCTGACTGAATTATACAATAAAAATAACTTTGTATCTTTCATTCCTCCCATCATTCCATAACCTTTAAATCTTTCTTGATTAAAACAGAACTTATATTCAAATATTTGGTAATTAAATCAAAATACTATTTGTATTTGTTATTTTTAAACTAATACTATGCCAACGCTGTTTGAGTGTAGCATTCAAATTAAGTCAACTCTTGCCCTGGCTGGGTGGTTCAGTTGGTTGGAGCATCATCCTGTACACCAAAAAGTTATGGGTTCAATTCCTGATCAGGGCACATACCTCAGTTGCAGCTTCCATCCCTGGTCAGGCCCGTATGAGAGGCAACAGATTGATGTTTCTCCTACATCGATGTCTCTCTCTATATATATATTTCTCTCTCAAAATCAATAAAATAATTGATGAGGTGAGGATTAAAAAATAAAAACAAATTAGGCCAACCCTTTGGAAAACAATTCATGAAAAAACATTTCCATGAAGATGTTCATCATGGCATTGTTATATAGTGAGAGGAAGCAGCCCACATATCATATAACAGGGGCATAGGTGAAATAGTGCCAGTAAGTTATGAAACATTCTGTTCTTGGCTTAAGAGTCAGAAAATCACTGACACCATTTCAAAATCTATGAGCCTACCTTGATTTCATTCTCCACTACAAGACACTAAGTTTCCTTAGAGAAATGGTTAATTCCAGGGCTGGGACAGAGAAGTCACAAGATGATCCAGGAGCATCTTGTTTCTGAAAGTTAGGAAGTGTTTAAAGAGTGGAGAGGATATATCAAACACAGAAGCTAGCATGAAAGGACTCCCATGGCCAATACGCCTGCAATTAAAAAACGAAACCGGTTTGGCTCAGTGGAGGGAGCATTGGCCTTCGGACTGAAGGGTCCCCAGTTCGATTCAGTCAAGGGCATGTATCTTGGTTGCAGGCACATCCCCAGTGGGGACTGTGCAAGAAGCAGCTGATCAATGTTTCTCTCTCATTGATGTTTCCAACTCTCTATCCCTCTCCCTTCCTCTCTGTAAAAAAATCAATAAAATACATTTTTAAAAAATAAAAAATAAAATCAGAGTATGGAAACAGTGTTGTATAGTGGGAGATCGTTTATACTTACTAGTATCTTCAGGGAGGTCAGATAGTGAACCAGACGTCAGAGTCAGAGATACTTGGGTTCCCGTACTAGCTCTACCGTTTATTAGAAGTGCCATTTTGGATAGGGAGGCTAGCCTCCCTAAGTTCCCATTTCTTTAGCTCTAATGTCAGGAAAATACCTACTTTGAGGTTTAAATGAGAAAGAGAAAACAACCTATACAGAGCTGGGCACATACAGAGCTGGGTATTTCATAAGCAGTGAATGTTTTATATTTGCCTCAAGTAAATGGGCAGGTTGAAAAGGTGTAGTAACATTGCAGCTATACTTATATTTCAAAGAAAACAGATGTACTGGGGAGAAGAGACTAAAAGGAAATGCACTAAAATACTAAACAAAGGCTGTGTTCAAAGGGTAAAATTATGGATAACTTTTATCTTCCTGTGTTTTCAAATATAATTCAAGTGGTCTGATATTTTAATAATAGCAAAGCATATATCATTTTTTAAGGACAAGTTTTGAGCAAAATCTTCCAAAGATCAGGAAATTATTTATTGGTCATTAAAATATCCAAAATGTTATCTGCCTTCCTGCCTGCCTGCCTTCCTCCCTGCATAATTCAGTCCCAAGTATATTATAGGGCCAAGGACAGTGGGCATCCGAGTCCAGGCACAGTGTGTGGTAGGGGTGACTTGTCCCATCATAGAAGAGGACATCTGGCTGGGGCAGTGTCTACAGGAGAGATTGGTTTTACACACAGGAATGATGGAAGGGGGACTAGAATGAACTGTGTGGTATGGGGCTTGGTATTGAAGGTAAGTGTGAACCCACGGTTTTCAACATTGGCAGACAGAGAGATAAAATACACAGATTTAAATTATGTGTGTATGGGTTACACACACACACACACACACACACACACACATACACACACATACACATATACATACATATGTATATATATATTCCCTCTCTCCATATCCATATAGATTAGATATCTTAGATTCTAAAAAATACCATGTTTACTCGGTAAATATATATTTCCACTATAATGTCATTTTCTCCATGTTGTCTACCACCTGAACAGGTTTAAAATCACTGACCTAGCCCTAGCCAGCTTGGCTCAGTGGATAGAGCGTCAGCCTGTGGACTGAAAGGTCCCAGGTCCAATTTCGGCCAAGGGCACATGCCTGGATTGCAGGCTTGATCCCCAGTGGGGGGCGTGCAGGAGGCAGCCAATCAATGATTCTCTCTCATCATTTCTCTCTCTCTTCTTCTTCTTCTTCTCCCTTCCTCTCTGAAATCAATAAAGAAATATATTATATATATATATATATATATATATATATATATATATGAAAAATAGAATCACTGGTCAAGAATCTTAAAGCTTAAAGGCAACCTTCTGTTACTGGCTTATCAGTCAGAAAAATCACTGACATTTCAAAAGCTATGAACATACCTAATGCTTGAGATCTTGGTTTCTAAATACCATTCTCCACTAAAAGGAACTCAGTTGCCTTGGAGAAATGACTAATCTCATGGCAGGAGCAGAGAAATCACAGGAGGAGTCATGACCCTCTTGTTCAGAAAGTCAGGAAGTGCTTAAAGAATAGAAGGAATGTATCACATACAGAAGCCAGCTTGAAGGGACTCCCATGGGCCAAAGTTGGGACAACCTGAGCATCAACATAAATCCTATATAATAAAAGCCTAATATGCAAATTGCCCCCTCTGGCGGTCATTTGGGCCAGAAGTTCGACCAGGAGACCAGGAGTTCGACCACCCACTCTGACGTGCACTGACCACCAGGGGGGCGGTGCAGAACATGGTGGGCATCGGCAACGCAGTGCTGGCAGCAGGTGGCAGTGGAGGTGCCACCGGCCCTGATGGGCCCCAGTGAAAGCAAGACGGCAGCAGGATGATGGAGCAAGTGGGCAGCACCAGGCCAAGGCAGGTGTAAGTGGGGGCCTGATTGCCCCTCCAATTGCCCTGCAGATGGCAACCAGCAGCAGCGGTGGGGGCATGAGCTGGAGCTGTGAGCCTGGAGGGCATGAGCAGGGGTCCAATCTCTGCAGGCCACCCCAAAGGACCCCACCTATGTACGAATTCATGCACCGGGCTTCTAGTAATGAATAAAACAGGAGGAATCTCTGGTCTGTGTAATATAAATAAATGAATAAATAAATAAATAAATAAATAAATAAATAAATAAATAAATGTGAAGATGATAAAGGAGGGTTTCCCATACAGAAGATACAGAGTAATAAATAGAGAGGTAATAATGTGTTTGGCAACCATAGGAATAATTAAGCCAAGCTACATCATCGAGGATAGAACTAGTGGAGAAAATCTGATGCGGATCCAGATATTTCCATGATCTCAGAGCGTCTCTCCACAAAACACATTTTCATTACAAAGAGGAAAAAAGTAATTCACAGGGGAAAAACCTGGCAGGCATCATCTCAAGTCACCAAAGCTAACATCACCAGTGAGTGAACAAATTGAAACTGTGCCCTGCCTGACAGGATACACCAGGAAGAACACAGCACCACTTCGGTGGCCTTCCTGCCAGAAATGTATAACCTGAATCTAACAATGAGGAAACATCAGATAAACTCAGCTTGAGGGGAATACTGTCAGAGAGCTGGCTTATCATCCTCAAAAGTGTCCAGATCACGAAACTCAAGACGGAGGCACAGTTACAGACTAAAGGAGGCTTAGAAGACACGGTCACCAAAGGCGATAGCACAGAATTCTGAACTGTGAAGGGCATTATTAAGACAACCGGCAAAACCTGAATGGGGTCTGAGGGTTAAATGGCAGTCACACGTCAATGTTAATCTCCTGATTTTGATGACTGTAACGTGGCTGAGAGTGAATGTGACCTTGTTTGTAGGGAATGCACATTCCACTATGGGAGAGGGGGGACATCAAATGGTTCCTTAAAAAGTTCTTTGTATGTACTCTTTTTGCCACTTTTCATAAGTTAGAAATGATCCAAGAGAAAATAAAGTCCAAAAGGCTTATTTCAGCTGTGGCCAAAGCTGTGACTCTTTCTTTATCTCACTGAAAACAAAGGCTGCTGCCAGTTTGGTCAGCCAAACCTGTTTGTCCTGACAGTCAGGGACAGACTGCCAGGTGTGGGCTGGGCCAACAGCTCTGTCTGGGGGATCAGAGGCCAGGCCGGAAGGCTGGAGTGCAGGCTGGGGGCCATAGCTTCCACCTCAGCACTGAGCCCTTAGGAGGAGTGGAAAGCTTCTGGCCCCTGGGCCCTGGCTCAGGAGAAAAAGCCAACCAGGACTCTTCCCACACCCCAGGAGCACCCAGAGAACCAGGCGAGGGCTGCCTTGGAAGCCAGTGTCCCCGGGGCGGGTCCCTCAGGGCTTATGAGGTTTGGTTTTCTTCCCACCCAGCCAAGCTGCTGCTTCATTTTCTGCTTCATGTTTTCCCTGAGAAAGTCCTGCAAATTTCAAGCATGGAAAGGAAATCAATGTTTGTTGATACCCATGTTCTCTGCACAGCTGTGAGCTGCTGCAAGGCAGGAGCCGAGCGGTGAACCTCGTGTCACGCTGTCTCACCCACTCCTCCCAGTTCCTAATAAGGGCTGGTCGCAGCCGGTGATTTCTGTGTTCTGACTTTTCTGCATGTCTGGGCAGCAGAGATAAGCCCCCATCACCACACCATTTCCCTCCACTTTCCCACCGGCAAAGGCCCGCTGAGGCACCTCACCCTAAATCAAGCCACCTATATGAATATCCAGAATGGTGTGTTTATCAGTTATCCGTCCTGAGAAGCCAAGGAAGTTCCTGGCTTCAGAGAAGCAGTAAGAAATAAGAAGTCATGCCGAAACCGGTTTGACTCCGTGGATAGAGTGTGTCGGTCTGTGGACTGAAAGGTCCCAGGTTCAATTCTGGTCAAGAGCATGTATCCTGGTTGCGGGCACATCCCCAGTAGGGGGCGTGCAGGAGGCAGCTGATCAATATCTCTCATGGATGTTTCTAACTCTCTATCCCTCTCCCTTCCTCTCTGTAAAAAATCAATAAAATATATATTTAAAAAAAAAAAAGGAAGAAAGAAGTCAGACTTTGGAGATATGTGTGCTGTGGCTAAAATTTTGACCATTGCAAGGCACAGAGACCCTCATCCCCACCTTGGCCCACCCCAGGCATGAGTGCTGTCCATTGTTCTGAACAGTCACACTTTCCAGCAATGGGAAAGGACAGACCCCTGCCCAGAGTCAGGGTGTGGGAGAGTTCAGAGCAGGCATCTCCACGTCTCAGATGTTCACCAAAGCCTGGAAAAGCTCCCCTGAGTCCTCCTTGGAGACCGCTGGGATCTAGATGAATGAGAGGTTCGCAGGATGCAGACAGGTATCCAGGCCTGGCAAGCTGGCTTCAGGAGCTCTAATGAAGAAGGAGTCCCCAGTCTGGCCAGGGCCCAGGCCTAGGCCCAGGGCTAGAAGTTCTGCAGCAGCAGCAGCAGCAGCAGCAGCAGCAAGGCCTTCTGGGACATCCTCAGGCCCTTTTCAGGCTATTCTCTCTGAAAAGCCTGGAGATATCCCAGAGCCTGTGTCAACAACACTGCAACCCACAGGCCTGGGGGTGCTCAATTCAGCATCAGAGGCTCCCCTTCCCACCTCCTGAGATCCAGCTACTGGAACAGGGTGTGTGATAAGGTAGCAACCAGGCCTGTGTCTGCTCTTACCTGGGTCCAGCATCTGACCCCAGTGTGAACACTCTCCGTCCTGACCTGCGTCTGACTCATGCTTCTGGAATGGAATCTGAGCATCCCTGCTGCCCTGCAGTAGCTGACGGACAGCTGGTCTAGGGGTGACTGCAGAAGGGGCTCCAGGCAGCCCTTAGGGAGGAGTTATCCGTGGTTCCCTGAGAACTCACCATGTGCTAGGTATCAGGCATGCTGCTGAATTTCGTTGGTATAATGATCCTGTGAGGGATTTCTGCTCCTTTCTAGAAAGAAGGAATAGGAAGGGGAACTTCAGGGAGAATCATGCAGAGGTGAATTCAAAGGCCAATCTCCCAAGCACAGCTACGCATTCACCCTCAGGGAACCCCTGGGCCAGACAGCACTGTTCTGGGAAACCGGCCTTTGTTCACTTATTCCTTCAGGCAGCATTAATGGGACTTCCTGCACTCTACTCTGTGCCTGCTTAGTCCTGGAGGGCAGCCTGCAAGAGGCCCACTCAGCTCTCCTGAAGGAGCCAGGCTTAGCTGGGAAAGGGGGCACCCAGGCCCACCAAGGCAGAGACAGGTGCTCCGTTGCCTGCTGGCATGTTACCTCAGTGGCTGGGGAGGATTCTGTGGTTGGAACTGGAGCATCAGTTGGGCAGTGTGCCCCTGCATCCAGCAGGTGCTTCAGGGCAAGAGGTGTGCGTGCGACACTGGCCTGGGCCTCCTGGGGGTGGGCAGGTGAGGGAGGCAGCCTGTGGCTTCAGGTGTCTGGCTGATGTCAGACCTGAGGAATGCATGGAATTCGCTGTGTCTGGAGCCCAGCTGGGGACTGAGGCATTTCTTTAAAAGCTTATAAATTACTAACTACTTCCACTTTCAGTTCAGCCCACCCCTGGCCTAGAAGGACTCTGTCTCAGCCGCACGTACACAAAAACAGCTTCTTCCAGGCCCTCTCTGTGCTACTCACGTGTGACTATGGCATTGCAGATCCAAATGGTCACCTCCAGGGGGTCTCCTATCCCCTGCTCTACACTGAAAACATGTGTACACATGAGCCTGCCATGGCAGTGAGAGTGCCATGCACACACTCACCACTTCACATACACAGCCAGCTGTCTTCATGCTACTCCCCTGCTCACTGGTATCCCCAGGTACAGATGAGCTCCTACTTAGCAGAGCCCTCAGACTCCTCCAGGTATCCCTAGAAGCATGTGCCTTTCCACTATCACATATGCTCTCCTGTGTACACACTCACAGGTACACAAAGGACTTACACACAAGCAAAAGCCTAGAGCGCCCACGTGCCATTCCCACACTCATGTGTGCACTCTACATCCACACAGACACAAACATGGATAGCGGCAGGATGTACACACTCAAATCACACACCCACACTAGACACTCACATGTGTGCATGCATAACATACTATGCCCAAGTGTCCACACACCATTCACACACTCTTGCAAATAGGTGGAATCTGCAGGGTGCCCGGGGTGAGAATACGAGCAGCATGTACACAATAACAGAAGCAGGGACTGACAGGAAGCTGCAATCCCTAGCCTCACCTGCAGGGGCCGCTGTCCAGTCCACAGTCCCAACCTGGGCTCTGAAGGGCAGTCCTTGGGCACAAGTCCTCCCACCACCTTAGGCAGTAGGTGGCAACTTGAGGCCTTGGGCTGGGCCCCTTCCTCCTCCCCCAACCTCCTCCATCTTCCCCTCCCCACTCCCCCACTCTCCACTGGTCTTTAGGTAGAGACTTCCTGCAGTGGGTGGGATGACTTTCTGCTCCAAGAGGAGAGAATGAGCAGCTCGAGGCTGAGTGGGGGCCAGTGAGTGAAAGAGAACTGGAGGGAAGATGAGGAAGTACTGGGGGAAAACAGAGGAGATGAGAAGGAATGGGGGGAAGGAGAGGAAAGAAATGGGGTGGGGGATGGTAAAGATGGTGCCAGAGATGGAAGGAAAACTTTAGAGGGAAGAAGAATGGGAGGGGAATGAGAGAGAGGAGGCAGAAGAGCCGGGGAGAGAGGATGCACGGAGGCAGTGTGAGCCTCAGAAAGCACCTTTTCCAGTAACAAGAACCCATGATATGGGCAGGGACATGAAGGGATAACCCTTTCCCTCTCTCTCCTGGGCTGTCTGGACCACCCTCCACCCTGCCTCCACTGGCAGCAATCCCCTGAGGGATGTCCTCAGCCTCAGCACCTGGCCAGCCCCTACCTGACATCCACATGAGGACAACTTCCAAAGAAAGCCAGGTGGCAGGTGCTGGAGCAGGAGGCCACTGGGGCCTGAGCACCCTTCTTCCCACTCTCTCAGCCCCTGGGCCAATGGCTCCTGTCCAGGCCTCTGTAGCACTGGGAGATGAGCTGTGGAAGGCAAAGATATAGAGACTCTCAGAGCTTGGTGAGTCCAGAGTTCTCACACATTGTGCCTAAGCCATCACCTTCCTTCCAGCCCTGGGAGGCTTGGGCCCATTCTCACAGCATTGGGACAGGATTGGATGGTAAGCCTGGTGAGCTGAAATGTTCTGAGAGCGGGTTACAGAGGAAACGAGGGTGTCTTGGGCCCAGGACCTTGTCCAGCAGCTCTTCACCCTGGACACACGTCCCAAACCCCGGCCCTCCAGCCCCTCCCAGCGCACTCCCAGACCTTGGTCATCATGCCTGCCGCCCCCTTGTGGCAGTGGGGGCCTGTTGGGCCACAGGCTCTGCCTCTCCTGGTTTCCGTGTCCCAGAACTCAGGCCCAGATGGGGAAACAGTGAATGTCCCCTTAATGGGCCACTGGAGCAGCGGGGAGGAAGGCATTGGGCTCTCCATTTTTCAGAGGGAGTCGCTGAGGCCTCTCCTATCTGGGGGCCTGGGGAGCTGACCAGACTTTGAGGCCTAAAGGGAGGAGTTGGCAGAGCCAAGGCCACAGTCAAGCCCCCCGCCTTCTCTTCCTTCAGCACCCCCTGTGCCTAGCCTCCCCCTGCAGCCCAGGCTGACTCAGGCCTGCCTTGTCTCCCACCTACACACTCACCTGGGCTCCAAACCACCACCACCCCCAGCGGTGTTCCAGCCCTCTCACCCGGCAGGCCTCCCTCAACTTTCAGCTCCAGAATCACACACCCCCTCCACAATCATCCCACCCCCTCTCCCTCCCCAGAGGCATGCCAGCCCCCTCATCACTCCCTCCTCCTCGGAACCTGGAGTCAGACCCTGTCCTTCCTCATTCCCACAGTACTGCAGCCCCTGCATTTGACTGCGTTTCCTCCTGCTTAAAACCCTTTAGTGGTCCCCACCCCCAACCCCTGAGACATAGTGTGCACGCCTCACAACAGCATTCAAGACCCCTGTGTACTTTTCTGGCCTCATTTCTGCCCAACACCCCCAAAGCCATCCACCCAGTGTCTGCTCTCCAGCACACACTGCTTTCAGGTCCTTCAGGTCCCCACACAGGGGGTCGAGCACAGCCCTCAGAGCTCCCATCTTCCCTGTGCTCCCCCCTCAACTCCTATGTGCCCCCTCTCAACCCTTCCAAATGCCTGTCTGAATCCCCTCCATGCAGGCAGGACCAGTCAATCTTTGCCAATTGATTACCCTCAGCACCTGACAACTGCTGAGCTCCTAGTAGGTGTTTTATAAACATTTAAACATTATCTAATAATTGTTAGATTCTAACTCTTTTTTAATCCTCTCCAGAGGATATGTTTTATTTTCATTGATTTTTAAAAAAGGGGGAGGGGGGAGAGAGAGAGAAATATCAATCTATCAGTTGCCTCCTATACACATCCCAGCTGGGAATTGAAACCACAGCCTTTTGGTTATGGGATGATACTCCAACCCACTCAGGCCCCTGACCAGGGTTAGACTCTAACTCTTTCGTTAATAGGGTGTCTGGCTCCCGCTCCACCAGTGCTGCCAAGGAGACCCTCCATGGGTGGCTGGAGCTCGGTTCCCCCTAAACCCTCATTCTCTTGCTCCTTCCCTGGCCCTCTTCACGGGGTTCACAAGCAGCAGCAGGGTCACTGTAGCACTTGAAGCCCCCAGACTATCCCTGGGAGAGCTGGCTTGACAGCCCAGCCACAAGACTGGGGGCACACGTTGACACAGAGCTTCCCGCATGCCTAATCCCCTTGGACAATCTAAGACTGATGGACAGCCAAGAAGGCCTGGGACTCCCCACACACACACCGCCTACCTGCAGGTCACTAGAGCTTCTGAAGAGCCACCTAGAAACCCCAAAGCATGACATTACTCTCTTCTCAACAACTTTCCCAACTCCTTCACTTCCTGGAACGGCTAGAGCAGGGGGAGTGAGGCATGTAGGCCCTGCCCTTGGAAAGTGGGGAATGAGCCCGTCACTCAGAGCCCAGACAAACCAAGGGACAGAGAGGCCAAGAGGCAGGCAGGTGGACATTCTTGGATGATAGCAGTAACCCGGTAATAATGGCTACCCCTCATTAAGCACTTGCTAAGTACAAGACTCCACGCTAAGCTATTTATAGATGTTTTCAGTTCATCCTTCCCATAAGTTCCTGGGGTAGATATAGTCTTTATTTTACAAATTGAAAAAGGAAGTTCAGAGAGATGTAGCAAGCTGGGCGGCATCACACTGCTAACCAGTGGTGGAGCTGAAACGCAGTCCAGATCCCATACCCTTCCCACCCCATTTCCTGCCCACCCCAAACTCTGGGTGAGGGCTTATTACTTGCATTCCAAAAATGCCTTCAGGGGTCCCTATTCCACTAGCAGAACCTCTCCCAGTTGAGTTCCCCACCCCCACCCCCCGCTGCACCATCTGGCCCCTGCCTGCCTTTCAGCTGTCACCCCCATCCACACCACCACACCTCAAATTTCAATCTCACCACTTTCCAAGTCAAGCCCTCTGAAGCTAGCCTCTGCTGTTCACTCATCTCAAATGATGGCCCCATTTTACAGATGAGAAACACAGAGGATTAAGAATGCTAAGTAGGTAGCCCAAGGTCATGCAGCAATTGAGCCTGGTTAGAACCCAGGTCATTAGAGCATCAAGTAATAAAGCATTAATTTGTGTTACAGACAATTAGGGAATGGGAATTAGCAGAACATGCTGTTAATGGTGCAGAAGAAGGTAGAGGAGAGGACACAGGTAGGTTCTGGAGTGGAGGAGGGCCAGGCGAGGCCTTGAGGAATGGCAAGGCCTGGATAGGTGAACTTGAGAAGGGGAAGCATGAGAAAAGTACAGACACAAGAGAAAAAAGAGAGGGAGAGAGAGGCTTGTCGATATGTTTTAATGGAAAGGGCTGTGGAACAGGGATCTAGAGACTCACAGTGTCCCCAAAATATTGAGTGATCTTGGGCAAAGGTCTCTCCTCTCAGTGGGGCACTTTGCCTGTAAATGAAAGGTCCGAGCCTTGATGGTCTCAGGAGTTCCCTACAGCACTGACACCCCAGGATTCTGCATGTGTTGCCACCGCATCTTGAAACACAGGATCTGAACCCAGATCCACTGACATGAGCACGGACTTGCACGCTAAGATCGGACAGGAGCCAGCAGTCAGCATGGCACCTGGCAGGACACACCCAAGGGCTGGCCCCGGTTACATGCCAGGAGTCACCCATGCAGCCCTCTTCTCCGCGCGTTCTTGCTATAAGCGTGTGGTGACTTGCTACAGTGGGTCCGGTCCTGCAGAAGCTGGAACACAGGGGTGAGTGAGTCAAGGTGGAAGTGTGGGCTCACAGACAAGGAACAACATATGCCCACCACTAGCTAAAATTCTAGACCCATCTCATCCTCAGAAAAGGGGAAGAGACAGGGGGAGGAGGCTCCTTGGATAAATGGCAGAGGAAATTTCCTGTGAGTAAAAGTGGGGATATCAGGACTAGATAATGGTCTATCTGCCAAATTAGAGGACATCTGGGGAACAAGAAAGGTCCCCCAATCAAGACAGCATTGCACCCAAATAGAGAGTCCCTTACAGACCATCAGTAAGGGAGCCTATGGGTGCCTATGGTACAACAACACAGATGCAGCCTAAGGGCTCAGAGCCAGCTGGGGGCAGAAAGCGCATCTCAAGAGACAACGCACAGATGCACAAAGACCCCCAAATCAGGGGATCCACCTCCCCACCGCCAGACTGAGCCCTTCAAACTGCTCTCCCTCTCGAGGAACATGCCCTTCCTGTGACCATGACAGGCAGCTGGAAGTCAGCAGGTCTTGCTCCCTCGCCTTGCTTCCCACATTGCAGTGCTGATGTGCTTGCTTCCTTCCTGACTCAGGATGTGTCAAACAGAAGCAAGCCCACCCGTCCTGCGTGACTGACTTCCACCCGGATCAGGAACTCACTCACCTCTTATCGTTTCTGCATGTTTAACCCTCCAACTCTTGCCCTCAAGCACCCTATCTTGTTCACCCCCGAATCCTAAATGAAGATGTGAGGAAGTACCCCCAGGGGCCCACCTCCCTCGGCTTGAAGATTTATGCTACGCTGGAGACTCGGGTGCAAGGACCAGCTTCCCTGCTCAATGGCTGCAAAGCCTTAACCTGAGTGTCCGTGCTCTGCCAGGTCACGGTGAAGATCACAAGGAAACTGATCCCTTCAAACAAAATGGCACAGAGGATGCCCTCCATAAGGAGCTGCAGTTATTATTAACTTATATCCTTAATTTCAACCCCCTACCCCCTCATCCCACCATCCCATCTCTTGAGTAAGAAATCCTACTTGAAGTCTAATCTTCACTCCATGACACTCAACGGTGCTCCACCTTTGTTGAAATCTGGGAACTGAGGTGCCTAAGACCACACGGGCTGGTTGGAGAAGCTGCCTCACTGGAAGGGGCTGGGAGGGAGATTACAGAGGCGCCAGGCCCAGGGCTCTGCCATGCACCTGCCACAGCTCCAGCAGAGATCGGGGGCCGGCCAACCTACCCCGCCCCATGATCTCATGGCTGCGTTTGCCAGGTGCTGGCTCAGGGAGCAGGTGCTGACAGCGAGGCCTGGGCATGGAGCCCAAGGATGAGACGTGAGGGCCAACAACAGAGTTGTCCCCACAGGGCTCTATTTGAGGTCTCTCTGGCCTCCACGAATGGTCTCTGACTAGGATCTAGGTTCCTGCACCCAGGCCCCTTCATGCTGCCCAATAGTCCCCCTCCCGCTGTGGACTCTCCCCAAAGGACAAGGAATGAGGGGAAGAGGGGCTCCCCCTTCTTCTCCAAGGATCAGTCTCTGCCTTCTCCTCCCTTCCAGTGTCTCTCTCCTCCGAACTACTAGCCCTGAAGGGTGCTGTTGTGGAGAGTTCGCCAGGCGGGAGATGAATGACCAAATGCTGTCATTCCTGAGGCTGTTGCAGACACGCATCTAAGTGTCAGTTATAAAATGACTCTGAGTCTCAAAGAGACACCTCAGTCCCAGTTTCGGGGCGTCCCTTGAGATGAGAACAGACCAAGAGTCAACGCCAGCCCCCAAGTTCCCCTGTGTGCTGATCCTTAACCCTCCCCACCGCACTCTCTCCCCATCACATAAACTCTGTCCTTCCCTCCCCACTCCCAGCCCTCCAAGTCCTTGTCTGAAGGAAGCAGGGTGCTCTGAGCATCCAAGGTGTCTCTCCGCTGCTCACTCCCAGGCCCAGCCCTGCAGCAGCCAAGCACAGGACAGGTTGACTGTGGCTGCCGTCCACCCTATTGGCGGAGGCAATAGGCCTTACTAGCATTTCCCCTCTCCCCTACATTTCTCCCAAGTTCCAACTGCCCCCAGCCACCCTCTACACTCCTCCCTGGTCTCTTTCCCCAGACAACCCACAGAGAAAACAGCTGGATGGACCACATGCCAAACTCCCTGGAGAGGAAGACCTGTCTCAAGGCTGCACCACATTTCCAGGTCATCATCCAGGGGCACCAAGGGGTTAGGCAGATGTGCGGCCGGACAACCCCCACCCAAGAGGCAGGGCACATTCCCAGGGTACCAGGTCACTGAGCCAGGGATCAGGAATGCGTCTGTCTGCCTCTGGGATGTAGGTGCCTGCTGCTCCCCTCCTGCCCCCACCCCCAGGAAACCTGGCCCTCCCCATCCTGCTCCACACCCCATGCTCCGGGAAGCCTCCCCCAGCCAACCCCACCCAGTTCTTAGCACCGCTTACCCCGCGTCCCCTCGGCGCTTGGGTCCAGCGTTTTCCCCATATTCCCGTGCCCTGGTTTATATGCTGTTCTGCAAATGTTCTCATAAAGCCGCATCTCCCAGGTTCATGGCTGGTCATGAGAGTCCCCAGTGTTCATTAGACCCATTTTGCTAGAGAATTAGTCCCTGCCCTTAAGGAGTGCCAAGGAAGACTCTAGAATCTAAGTCACATCTCTCTTCCTGCAATTTATTTTTCCTCTTGATAATCAAGCAACTGAAGAAACTCCCAACAATAAGCAAGCTTCTCATGTTCTAGTTCCTGGGAGGCCCCAGATAAGGATGTATCAGGGCAGGAGTCTCTGGGGAGTGAGTGCCTCAAAGAGGCAAGCTTCTCTTCGGGGGAAGCTTCTCCCTTTGGAGCACTGCAAACCCTTCTGAGAGCAGGTGCCCTCTTCCCAGCCTCTGTGAGCCAATGTGTGTCCCCACTAGCACACTCGGCCTTCCCCTCAGACGCTGCAGCAGGATGCAGGGAAAGATGGGCCTGGGGTTGAACTGCAGCTCTCACACTTACTAATTGTGTGGGCGCAACTCAGTGCTCTGGACCTTGATTCCCTATCTGTGAAATGGGCACAATAAGAAATCCACTTGACGAGAGTGGTAAGGACTGGAGTTGGTGTGTGTAAATCAGCCCGAAGCAGGCACTGTTATGTCCCATTTTGCAGAATGGGACACTGCAAGTCACTTCAAGGTCACACAGCTAGTTCCAAGGGTGCATTCCTTAACTCAGGAAACCTTCAGAGAGTCCCTGCTGAACCTGCGGATACCAGGCTTATCTGCTGATCTAAATAAGCTTATGGGAGGAGGAGGCAGGCCTGTAAGTGGGAAACAACAGTCCGGAGGGAGTGGGTTCAAAGCCAGGAGAGGCTGACCAAATTGCTTCGGACTCAGGGAAAGGGGCCAGCAGCCCCTCCCCAGCGCCTCCCTTCCTAGTCAAGAAGCCGGTTTTAACTTCATTTCAATAATAAAAGGCATGTTTGTGGTGTCTACCAATGAGGCTTCAAGGGTGAGACTTCACACAAAGTGGCTTGTCCTGGACTCTGTGAACTCCTGGGCTGCCCAGACGCTCTCACCCGCAGACCAGAGCAGCCAGGCGCAGCTGCCCAGCTGCAGGGAGACAGAGGCAGGACCAGAACCCGGCCCTCTCCCAGGAATGCCACCCGCCACTGAAATTCCCAGCCCACCCGGAGGGCTGTGGGGGAGGGTGGGATTGATGGGTCTCCTCACCCCCAGCAGGAAATGTGTTGAGCTCAACAACATCTCTCTGGCCACGGGCCCCAGTGCTCCTGTGGCTCTAAATGATGGGGCAGAAGCCGGGTCATTAGGCAAGGGAGACTGTCATTAGTGCAGGTGATGCCACCGCTGACAGACAATGGCAAACAGTCATTAGCGGCTGTGTCACAGGGTGAGGCAATGCTGGCGGGTGCAGGGATCCGGCTCACCCCCTCAGGCTGGCCGAGCACACACTCGCACTCACATGCTTACATACATGGGTGAGAAAGCGCACGCTTTCGCACACTCGCCTGTTTAAGCGCTCACGAACAGAAGTGTAAGTAGACAAACATTCACACACACACACACTCTCTCTCTCTCTCTCTCTCTCTCAGAGGCTGAACAGACTCACTGCCCAAAGACACCCCATAGAGGCAGGGGAGCAGGGCCCCTCGGTCCTTCCACAACCAGGTACCCAGACACAAAGACATCCCCCCTACCCTGAAAGAGACACGCAGAGCCTCCAGGGCCTCAGAACAAAAAGACTCTCAGACACCTTCTCCCATCCCACCCACTCCCTGTTTCAAAGGTCCAGCACCAGGAAAAAGATACCGCGCTGAGTGCAGGAGCAGGAAGACTGTGCCTGCCCTGAAAAAGGGACAATGTTGGTTTTAGCACTTTAGCCCCCTCCGAACCCCCAAGCCCTAATGGCTAGTACATGCCCTGCCTCCCTTGACACCCCGCCCCCCAAGAAATGGGCTGCTGGAGGCATGTTTCTAAGAACTCTTGAGCCCCAGTAGGAGAGGCAGAAGGGGAGGCTGAGGTCATAGGAGGAAAGTACCTGAAATCTAGCCTCTGCTTCAGTTTTGAATCTTCCCTCCCACCCTCAACTTCCAGTTCAGAAAATGTGGACAGGGCACAGGAAGAGAGGCATCTTAAAGTGGTGAGCAGAACATAGTCATCAGGCGGGTAAGAAAGAAAGGAACAGAATAAAAGCTGATTCCTCAGCTCAGGTCCTTCCTACTTCTGCCATTAGTTCCCTGTGCTGCTATAACAAACCACCATGAACTTAGTGGTTTAAAACAAGAGTTGCATTATCTTACAGTTTGGAGATCAAAAGTCCAAATGCATCTCCATGAGCTAAAAGCAAGGTGCCAGCAGGGGTGTGCTCCTTCTGCAGGGACTAGAAGAAGACCATTTCCCCACCTTTTCCAGCTTCTAGAAGCCACCCCCCTTTCCCAGGCTCCCCTTACATCTTCAAGGCCAGTGATGGCCAGTGGAGACCTTTGCATCACTCTTCTGCCTGCCTCTCCCACATTTGAAAGACCCTTGTGATCACACTGGGCCCACCGGGTAATCCAGGATAATCTCTCCATCCCCTCAGCAAAGTCCCTTCTGCCATGTCCGGTAACAGTGACAGGTTCTGAGGATTAGGACATGGACATTTTGGGGTCCATTGTTGTGCTCACCACACTAGGTGAACTTGGACAAGTCATTAACCTCCCAGAGACTCAGCATCCTCAACTGTAACCTAAAAATAACTCCCACCACATGAGTAGTCACATGGATGTAGGAAGCCCCCTAAACACGGAGCACTGTGCCTCATCCTCAGTAGTGGAAGGGGGATCCGGGATCCAGGGTTCCGCCCTCTCCCCATTGGGCTGTCTGAGGATAAAGAAGCCTGTGCGGCAGAAGGAAGGTGGGGGCGGGGCAGCAGAGGTGGTTTCTACAGGCTCGTGCAGGGCTGACCATTGAGGTCGGTAAGGACTGGGAGAAGGTATGGGTGTCCGTAAGGATCTCTGGATGTGGGCAGCAGCGAGGCCCTGGCCTGAGGAGCGCCATCTGCGTGGCCGTGGGCACACACACCTGCAGTGACCTGAGATAAGGGAGCGGGTGGGGCCAGGGCATGCTGCTCCTGCTTCTTCCTGACTTCCTCTCCCTCATCTGCTGCCATCTGTTTGCAGGCCCCGGGGCCAGAGGGTGGGCAGGAGCCCCAGACCAGGCTGCTATTACCCTCTAAGTGCACACTGCGGAAGGATGGCCTGGGAAGATAAACCGCACATAGAGGGATCGCCCTCTGGAAAGCACTCATTAGCCCCAGGCTCGCCCAGCACTGTGTGCCCACTCGGGGGCAACAACGGCACCTCCGAGAGGAGCTGAGGTAGTCAGATTCCCACCGGCCAGCTGGTCTGCTCCACGCAGCACCCAGGCCAGCGGCCCAGCCCAGATCCCCGCACCCCTGCTCCTCGCCCAC